>JAVHYY010000837.1:0-32500 GCA_035221665.1 Okamejei kenojei
TCATGGTAGTGTTGGGTTTTGACATCTTTTAGGGGGGCGGTGCTGGCTTGGCTTACACTTACATTTTAGCGGAGCTGAGTGTGGATGAAAAAGGGGGTAGTTTTTGTGGGGAGGTGATTGGGTTGGGGGGGTTGTTGGTATTTTTGCATAAATGGTTTTTTGGGGTGTTTGGGTTGTTAGTTAAAAGGCTCGGACATATGGTTGTTGGTGGTTGTGGGTTGATTGTACCTGATTACGGCATCTGCTAACTCGTGTTTGGGGGTTCTGGGTGTCTTTTAAAAGAATGCAACTGCAAATGGACCCCCTTTTTGGGCATTTTTTGGTTTTTTTGTTTTTGTCGTTGTTGGAGATGTAAAAAAGCAACTCTGCAAACGGTTGTTTGGGGGGTGGTTTTTGGGTGGGGTGATGTAAAAAAAAAAAAGCCAATGCAAAACGGTTTTTTGTTCTGGGGGGGGGGGGGCAGGGGTTGTTTTTGGTTGAGGGGTTTTTTGAAGTTTAAAAGGCATTGAACATCTGGTTTTTTGGGGGGCTGCTTTGGGGTTTTTTTGTTGAAGGTAAGTAAAAAAGAATGCACAAGGGTAGTTTTGGTGCCTGTTTTGGGTTGAAGTCAGTGAAAAGCCACTCTGCAAATAGGTCTGTTTTGGTGGGTTTTTTGGGTTAAAGTAAAAGGCACTACAAATGGTTGTTTGGGGGCGGGGTTTGGGGTTGAATTTGAACGTGGAATGAACACTGCAATTGGTTGTTTGGGGATTTTGGATTGAAGCAAAAAGGCCACTGCAACAATGGTTATTTGGGGGTTTTCTGGGGGTTTGCAGTAAAAAGGCTCACTGCAATAGTGTTTGTGCGGTTTTGGGTTGAAACGAAAGTCACTACCAAATGGTTTGTTTGGGGCTATTGGGTTGAAGTAAATGGCACTGAAACGGTTGTTTGTGGTATTTGGTATCAATTAGAAGGCACTGCAAATGTTTTGTTGTTTGGGGGGGTTTGGGTTGAAGTAGTTAAAAAGCAATGCATATCATTTTTGGGGGGTTTTAGGTAGAAGTAAAAAGCAACTTGCTAAATGGTTTGTTTGGTCTATCATTTGACAAACTTCCTGACTTGCAATGTTATATTATTTTTAGTTAAAAACGCTACCACGTACGGCTAGTGATTTTTGGGCATCTTATCAAGACCCTTCCGCTTATCTGACCTGGTAGAGGGATTCTGCCCATCACTCGAAAAATAATGTAGTTGTTGTTAGTGTTTAATTATAATATTGAGAATCTATCTCTGTACAATCACGCCATGTAGGACCCACCTTTCGTTCGGTGGGAAGGCGGAGGATTATAAAACCCGGAAAGTGTGGGCGTGGCAGAGTCTCTGCATGTATGGGGCGGAGGGCGTGGGGTCCTCACGGACTCTGGATGAGCTGTGAATCAAATGAACACACCGAATGTCTACTGTACTGTGAGCGTGGGTTTTGTGTGTTTCAGGTGGTGTTATGGTTTTTTCAAACGCTTGAAATGGTATATACTCATTTGAATGTGTGGCCTTGGGCACCCTGCATGGTATTGTATCCAAATGCATTTGATTATGGTACGTTGCTTCCTCTTCAAGTGTATGAAACTGCACTTGAATTTGTGCCTTGCACCCTGCCAGGATAATGTTGGGAAGCTGCACTTGAATTCGTTGTCCTTAACCCTCGTATGGTTATGAAACTGCACTTGAATTCGGTGCCTGCACCCTGCATTGATATGATAGGAAAATGGATTTTAATTTGGTGCCTTGCACTCTGCTTGAAATGAAAATAGCAAGGAATAACCGTGATCAACAGTCACCCTCCAATCGGGATTGAGTGAAAGCATGCCAGCACATCATTCTTGTGGGACTCCACTGCCACCCCTAGATTCAATTTTGGCCTACATGTCCATACTAGCCTCTGAAGAACCATTCCTTCCTGCCCACCAAACACATACCAACGCTCCAGAAAGACTCCCCCTCCCCACACTGGCCGCCAATATTGGGATTGGCCCTCCCGTGTGAACATGGGACCCAACGGGTCCAACGTAGTGTAGTCTAAACTCTAAACTCAGAAACTAAATTAAACTGTAAACTAGAAACAAAAGCAGGAACGGGATACTGATTGGGGATGATCAACCATGATCACAATGAATGGCGGTGCTGGCTCGAAGGGCCGAATGGCCTTCTCCTGCCACAGGTTTTCTATGTTTCTTTGCTTCTATATTTCAAACGATTAACTCAAACTGTAAACTCTCAACTCTACCTCAACGGGTTCCACTTGGTCTAGCATCCACCAAAACTAAATTAAACTCTAAGGGCTCAAACTATAAACAGAACGTTAAACTCTAAACTCTAAACTCAGAAACTAACTAAACTCTATACTAAAACAGAAGCGGAACGGGGTATGATTGGGGATGATCAGCCATGATTCATATTGAATGGCGCAGCTGCTCGAAGGGGGGTCGAATGGCCTACTCATGCACCAATTTTCTATGTTTCTAACTTTTCTATGTTTCAACCTATCAACTCATACTCTAAATTCTCAACTCTAAACTCTAATTAAATAAACTCAAACTCTAAACTCCAGTTTACAAACTCTAAACTCAAAGCATGACCTAAATGTGAAACTAAGCGCGCAGTGATCTCCGGCAGTTGGAGCCCGGAGACAGAACCGAGCGGACCGAAACAGAAACCATTCTTCATTGCAAACCATTTTATGATAGTATCCCAGTTGTACAGAAGTGAGAAGGCTGTAGACCTGGCGCGGCCGCCGGGGTCACGGCTCAGTTTGCCGCGATGGTGTTTGTGGATCCAGGAGACTTAGCTGCAACGCGGGTGTAGAGCGGGTTGCCCCTCCTTACAACCTGTTCCCCCACCCCAACGATCCCACTCCCCGGAGCAACTCCGTTACACACCCACTGGGCCCCCATAATAATGCCTTCACAAAGGGCAGACGTGAGAAGAGTTAAATGGCCTCGGTTTACAAATTGCAAATTGTCCCTAGTTGTGTGTGTCTAGTGTGTGTGTGTGTGTGTGTGTGTGGTGTGAGTGTTTCTGGTGTGTTTGTGTGTGTGTGTGTGTTGTGTTGTGTGTCGTGTGTGTGTGTGTGAGTGTGTGTGTGTGTGTGTGTGTGTGGTGTGTGGTGTGTGTTTGTGTTTGTGTTTGTGTGAGAGTGTGTTGTGTGCGTGTGTGTATGTGTATGTGTGTGTGTGTGCGTGTGTGTGTTTGTGCGCGATGTGTGTGTGTGTGTTAGTCCGCGCATGTGTTGTGTGTCGTAGTGCGTTGCGTGTGCGTGTGGTGTCTGTGTGCATGTGTGTGTGTGTATGTAAGTGTGTGAATATGTGCGTAGTTGTGTGCGTGTGTGTGTCTGGGGTCTGCGTAATGTGTGCGTGTGTGGTAACTGTTTGGCGTGTGTGTGTTAACTTGTGCGCGGGTGTGTGTGTGAGTGGGCGTGTTGTGTGTTGTGTGAGTGGGTGGTGTGTGTTGTGTGTGTGGCGTGTGTGTGTGTGGGGTTCTGTGTACTCATGTGTGTGTGCGTGTGTGTGTGAGTGTGTGGTGTGCGGGAGGTGTGTGTGTGTGTGTGCGGTGTGTGTGTGTGTGTGTGTGTGTTGAGTGTGTGTTCATGTGTTGGTGGGTGCGGGATGTGGGGGTGTGGTGAGTGGGGTGTGTGTTGTGTGTGTTTGGTGTGTCGTGTGTGTTCCGGATGTGTGTGGCCATGTGTGTGCGGAACTTGTGTGTGTGTATGTGTGTGTGGGGTGCTGAAACAGTACGCAGCGACGCTCGACGGCCAGGCGGACTCACTGGCTGTTTCCGCGCTGTAGTGGGGAAGCGAGGGGAGGGAGTTACAGAGAGAGACGGGGACAGGGCGGGTTGTAAGGACGGGAAGGGATGGGGGAGGGGAGACGGATGGGGAGCAGGAAGGGAGAGAGGAGAGTGGGTCGTTGAGAGAGGGAGGGGGGAAGAACGTAGAGGATGGGGGGCGGGAGGGTGGAGCAGGAGGGGAGTGAGGAGGTGAACTTGTTACCAGGGAGCGGCTGCGGCCAACCCTGCAAGCAGGCGAGGCAAATCATGTTGTCAGCGGTCATAATCTCGGGTAGGAACCGTGACAGTCCGTGTCACTCAGAACCGGGGAGTCCAAGCACTTGAAGCTGCAGGCCCGCGACCCGCAGCGTGCGGAAGGGTAAAGGTGAGAGATTTAAACACCCCTCCTACTCCGACCCCTACAACCCCCCTCCCCTCTCTCGTGAAGAAGATCCCCTCCCTCCTCATTCCACAGCGAGTCATCCTCAATTCTTCATCCTTTACTTGCCCCCTCCCCAGAAGAGAGAGAGAGAGAGAATGAGCCGGGTTGTGACCGTTTAGAGAGCTCTATCTCTCTCTCTCTCTCTCTCTCTCTCTCTCTCCTCTCCTCTCTCATCTCTCTCTCTCTCTCTCCCTCTCTCGCCTCTCTCGCCCAAAAGTCTCCTTACTCCGAGGGGAGAGGGTCTCCTCTCTATCTCTCTCTCCTCTCTCTCTTCTCTCGTCTCTCCTCTCTCTACCTCTCCTCGAGAGAGAGAGAGAGAGCTCGCCTCTCTCTCCAACTCTCCTCTCTGCCGTCTCTCCCTCTCCGCTCCACGCCTCTCATTCTCTCTCTCTCTCTCCCTCACTATTGAGAGAGAGCCCCTCTCTCTCTCTTTTCTCTCTCTCGCTCCCCCCCCCCTCTCTCTCCTCTCTCTCTCTCTCCCCTATTCTCTCCCCTCGCTCTCTCTCCCTCTCTCCATCTCCCGTCTTCTCTCTCCCATCTCCCTCTCCCACTCTCTCTCTCTCTCTCTCTCTCTCCCATATCTTTCTCTTTATCTCTCTCTCTCTCCTCTCTCCTCTCATCTCTCCTCTCTCTCCTCCCATCTCTTCTCTTCTCTCTTCTCCTCTCTCCTCTCTCTCCTCGCTGTCCATCTGTCTCTGTCTCTGTCCTTCTCACCCTCTCTCCCTCTCTCCCTCTCTCCCTCTCTCCCTCTCTCCCTCTCTCCCTCTCTCCCTCTCTCCCTCTCTCCCTCTCTCTCTCTCTCTCTCTCTCTCTCACGTGGGCTCCAGGTGCGGCCCCGGGCGGAGATGAGACACATGTCGCCGGTCTGGGCGCACTGCGTGGGCAGGGGAACGGCGACCACATTCCGGTTCATGGCGGCGGGCCGGGACAGTTTGATCAACATGATGTCGTTGTCCCCTGGTGTAGTAATCGTGTTTGGGATGTCTGATCACCATCTCCGCATCGATCAGCAGATCCGACCCCTCCGTAGCCGTGATATCATGCTGGCCCAGACGAACCTGTATGTGCCTACAAACAGACGGGAAAACCAGACAGCGCCTTAAAACCAACCGCGACCAGAGGGGAGGGGGTCAGAGAGACGGGGAGAGGGGGTGTGGAGGCCGGAGAGGAGGGGGTCACAGAGACGGGGAGAGGGGGTGTGGAGGCCGGAGGGGAGGGGTCACAGAGACGGGTCGAGGAGGTGACGACCCCTGGGTGTCATGGTACACCAGTCATTGAAAGTAGGCATGCAGGTGCAGCACAGGCAGTAAGAAAGCAAATGTATGTTTTAGCCATTCATAGCGAAAGGAGTTTGAGTACAGAGCAGGGAGGTTATTCTGAGGGGGATCAATTATAAAATTTACAAAATTCTTAAGGGGTTGGATATAGGCTAGATGAAGGAATTGTTCGCGATTGTTGGTGAAAGTCCATAACAAGGGGTCACACAGTTTAAGGATAATGGGGAATTCCTTTAAGACCGAGATGAGGAAAACATTTTTCACACAGAGAGTGGTGAGTCTGTGGAATTCTCTGCCACAGAAGGTAGTTGAGGCCAGTTCGTTGGATATATTTAAGAGGGAGTTAGATGTGGCTAAAGGGATCAGGGGGTATGGAGAGAAGGCAGGTACAGGATACTGAGTTGAATGATCAGCCGTGATCATATTGAATGGCGGTGCTGGCTCGAAGGGCCGAATGGCCTACTCCTGCCCCTGTTTTCTATGCTTCTATGTTTCTATGTTTCTATGTACTTACGAGATGGTAACAGTTAGCTGCGGACACAACCCAGCGCGGGTGAATCAGGGCGCCGCTGCAAGTATAGTGGCCGATGTTGAGGGATACAGTCCAGGGCGCGGCGTGTTTACTGCACTCGGAACCGCCCATCATCACATCCCTGTCTGTGGGCGCCGCGACTGTGGGTGTGGGAGAGAGAAGACGGTCACTGCCAGCGGTGGGGGGGGGGGGGGGGGGGGGGGGGGGGGGGGGGGGGGGGGGGGGGGGGCGGGGGAGGACGGGGGAAGAGGGCGAGAGGCGAGGTAGAGAGGAGAGGGGAAAGAAGGAGGGGGAGAGAGGAGGGGAAGTGAGCGGGGGATTGTGACAGGTGGGGTGAGGAGATGGGGATAGAAAAGAGGGGGGTAGGTAGAGGGAGAAATAGAGGGGCCGAGAGATTGAGGAGAGGGAGAAGGGGGTGGGGGGTGGGTGGGGGCGACAGTGGGGGAAAGAAAGAGAAGGATAGAGAGAAGGAGGAGGGAGAATGGGGGGAGAGGAGAGGGCGTGAATGAGAAAGGAGGGCGAGAGAGAAGGGGCGAATGGACGGGGGGAGAGATGAGGCGCGGGGGGAGAAAGGAGGGTCTTGAGAGAGGAGGGGGAGCGTGCGAAGAGGTATTTTTGGTCCCGTGGGGTGTACACTTACCGGCGGGTCCGAGGAAGACGAGAAGCAGAAGGGTCTTCATGTTGTGTGGGGTCGGGGCGAGGATGCCTTTGGCGAGCGACCGCACCTGTGCTCTTCCAAGCCCGTGTGTGGCGCTGGGGGAGGTCGGGGAGGGAGAGAAGGAAGGAAGGAGGGAGGGAGGGAGGGAGTGAGGGAGGGAGGGATGGAGGGAGGGTAGGAGGGAGGGAGGGAGGGGACAGTGAGAGGGAGGGAAGGTGGAGAGGAAAGACAGGGAGGAGTGGAGAGGGTGTGGGGGTTATAGAGAAAAAAACGTAATTGAAACACAAACTAAAGTAAAATAATTTAAACTAAACTCAAACTCTAAACTCAACCTTTGAGCTAAAACTCTCAGACCACCTTCGCTCGGTGCACCTGCACCCACCTGATCTACCGGTTGTCAAACACTTGTCACCTCGACCACAGCGAACATTGGCCTGTTTCCCATATCATCGTCACTTTTTTGCATATCTTTTAACAATTTGTTCTGTGTCTCTCCACATCACCGTCTGTGTGTCTCGTTTCATTTTCCCACGACTCTCAGCCTGAAGAAGGGTCAGGGTTATGCTGCCTGACCCGCTGAGTTACTCCGACACGATACAACATGCTGGAATAACCCAGCGGGTCACGCAGCATCTCTGGAGAGAAGGAATGGGCGAAGTTCTTCGGCGTCGTGACCCTTCTTCAAACCGATAGTCGGGGGAAAAGGAAACTAGAATTAGTGGTGACGTGGAGAGATGTAGAACAAATAGTAAAATTTATGCAAAAATGTGCCGATGATATGCGAAACAGGCCAATGTTCGCTGTGATCTCGACTACCTGGTGTCTATGTGATCACGGCTGTTCATAGAAACATAGAAACATAGAAACATAGAAATTAGGTGCAGGAGCAGGCCATTCGGCCCTTCGAGCCTGCACCGCTATTTTCAATATGATCATGGCTGATCCTCCAACTCAGTATCCCGTACCTGCCTTCTCTCCATACCCTGATCCCTTCAGCACAAGGGCCACATCCAACTCCCTCTTAAATATGGCCAACGAACTGGCCTCAACTACCTTCTGTGGCAGAGAATTCCACAGATTCACCACTCTCTGTGTGAAAAACGATTTTCTCAGCTCGGTCCTAAAAGACTTCCCCCTTATCCTTAAACTGTGACCCCTTGTCCTGGACTTCCCCAACATCGGGAACAATCTTCCTGCATCTAGCCTGTCCAACCCCTTAAGAATTTTGTAAGTCTCTATAAGATCCCCCTTCAATGTATAGAAAAGTCAATCTTATATACATTGCGAAAAATCTGGTAAATTACTCGCTAATCAGTTGAAAGCTGTGTCAGCCAAACGTCAGATTACTAAAGTGAGTAACCGGGATGGAACCCCGACTGTAGACAATGATTAAATTAGTAAATCTTTTCAGGAATTCCATACCTCCCTATACCAATCAGAATTTCCTACTGATTCCATGAGTTTTTGAAAGAAACTGTACTTGCTAAATTTACCACATAACGAGTCTCTGTTGTTAGACGAACCCGTCGCAGAGGAAAAAATGCAGACAGCAATCCTTTTGATGAATTCTGGTAAAGCTGGTTTAGATGGGTTCAGATTGGATTTTTGAAAGAATTTCTCAAGTTCACTGTCTCCATGGCTATGCAAGGTTTTTAAAGAAACCTTTTTAATGAATAGATTACCACAATCCTTTTATGAAGCATTTATTTCATTAATTCTTAAAAAAGACAAATATCCTATAGAAGTAACACCACATAGACGTATATCTCTGCTAAATGCAGATTACAAAATCCCTCCAAAATATTAGCTATGAGATATTAATTTAAATAATAAATAGCGATAATAAATTATGAGAACATAATTTACCGCAAATAATTTCTGAATATCAGACAGGTTTTATTAAAAATCGTTAATCACACTTTAACGTTGGGAGATTAATGAATATCATATGTACAGCGTCTAATAAAACCCCAGATTGTGTCATTTCGCTTGATGCTGAGAAGGCGTTTGATGGAGTATGTTACGACTCCCGAATAAAGGTACTTCAGAGCCGCGTAACATAGTCAAAAACCAGGCTCAAGTTCAAGAAAATAGTATTGTATTTAGTTAAAACCCAAAACTGATTCAAACAACCCAGTCAAGGACAAGAATAAACTAATGAACAAAGATAACAGTGCTCCAGCCAGCCTCGTAATGGGCCGTCGAACTAGAGTATCTAACCCTGCCTAAATTGGAAATTAACCCTGAAACAAACTACACGAAAAGCCCCAGGTAAGTCCTTATCCGTCCCAATTCAATATTAATTGACATATGTCGATAATAATACACAAAGTTCTATGCCATGCGGCCAGGCCTGCTGCAGCTCACACCAGCAACCTGCTCACGAGTCAGGGTCGACGAAGAGAGAGAGAGAGTTCTGGGAGACTCCTGGTATTTAAGCTTTCGATGAGTCACCCGTCACCTGACGCAGCTTGGCCAATCGGGTACAGGAGCCCTTAACCCCTTGATTCCTGAGTCCCAGCCACGGGGCCTGCACTCAGGAGAGAAACAGAAGAGTTAAGTACATAGCATTCACCACTCGATCAAGCTGGTGGGGGGGGGGGGGGGGGGGAATACCTAACATAGTAGAACGGGGTTATTATTCAATACACGTGAAAAATTTAAGATTGGTCCAAACTCGATCAAGCTGATATATCATATACCTCAGGCTTCTGTACTTACCAATAATCAGATATCCCCTTTTTTCAGGTTCTTTCGAGGTACTAGACAGGGCTGTCCTTTAAGTCCTTTACTGCTTGATATTGCTTTGGAACCTTTGGCCACCGCTATTAGGGAATTCCCTAATATTTCTGGTATTGTCCGAGGGAATAAGACACATAAGCTAACTCTTTATGCAGATGATCTGTTATTATTCATTTCTAACCCTGAGAAACCTATTCCGGCAATAATTGCTCTACTTCATCAATTTAGTCGTTTTTCTGGTTATAAACTAAATCTTAGTAAGAGTGAGCTCTTTCCATTAAACAATCTAGTTTCGAATTATGGGCAGTTTTCATTTAGATTCACGACTGAATGTTTAACTAATTTAGGCATTAATATTACCAAGAAATAATTGGATTTATTTAAACCCAATCTTACGCCTTTAATTGACCACATCAGACAACAGTTCATTAAATGGTCACCAATGTCCTTATCTCTAATAGGCCTAATCAATGCTATTAAAATGTTTATCTCACCTAAATGTTTATATTTATTTCAGACGATACCGCTTTCTATTTCGAAATCTTTCTTTGATATTATTGACTCCAACATGTCTTTATATTTATGGCAGAATATATGTCCCGACTAAGTAAAAAATACTTACAGAAATCAAAAAAAGATGGTGGTTTGGCACTGCCGAACCTTAGATTTTACTATTGGGCAGATAATGCTCGCTGTTTAGCGTTTTGGACAAAAGATTTAGAAGATCCCCAATGTCCAGGATGGATATATCTTGAAGGTGATTCCATGCAAGAGTTATCATTGGCTTCTAGAACAAGGGGTCACAGTCTAAGGATAAGGGGGAATTCCTTTAGGACCGAGATGAGGAAAACATTTTTCACACAGCGAGTGGTGAATCTCTGGAATTATCTGCCACAGAAGGTAGTTGAGGCCAGTTCTTTGGCTATATTTAAGAGGGAGTTAGATGTGGCCCTTGTGGCTAAAGGGATCAAGGGGTATGGAGAGAAGGCAGGTACAAGATACTGAGTTGGATGATCAGCCATGATCATATTGAATGGCGGTGCAGGCTCGAAGGGCCGAATGGCCTACTCCAGTACCTATTTTCTATGTTTCTATGTTTCTATGTTTCTAGTTTAGGGGCCTCGTTACCTTTCACAATTATGAGATTGAAGAAATATACCATTATTAAGACATACACTACGAATATGGTTTCAATTTCGTACGTTTTTTGGATTGAATAATTTTATTTTATCAAGTCCTATCATATCTATTTTTTTCTTCCAACCTTCTAGCACTGATCAAGCCTTGCTGTTATAGAAAGGGGGGGGGGGCATTTGTAGCTTTTCCTGATTTGTTTATGGATGGTTGTTTTATGTCTTTTGAACAACTCAACAATAAATATAATTAACCCACTCACTTATTTTTAGATATTTACAAATTTGCCAATTTTTTGAGGACCGATCTCCTTTTTTTCTGTTACCACATCAAACCGATATTTAGGAAAAATATATACATTTAAACCATTATCAGGGCTTAATGACGACTATTTATGAGTTGATTTTGAACTTAAAAAAGATACATTTGATAAAATTAAGAATGACTGGGAAAGAGAACTTCAAATTTCATCATCTATAGAGAAATGGGATAGGATTCTTCAACTAGTTAATACTTCCTCAAGGTATGCAAGACACACTTTGATACAACTCAAGGTGGTTCACAGAACTCATATGTCAAAAGATGTTAGCTCATTTTTACGTCAAATAAATCCTATCTGTGACATAAGTAATTCTGAAGTGTCCTCATTGACTCGTATGTTTTGGTCCTGCCCACTTTTGGAAAAATATTGGAAAGACATTTTTGATACTATCTCTTTAGTTTTAGGTATTGATTTACAACTTCATCCTATCACTGCAATTTTTGGGCTACCAATGTTAGATTCTATCCACCTGTCCCGTTCCACCCATCGGCTGATTGCTTTTAACACATTAATTGCCAGAAGATCTATTTTATTTCAATGGAAATATTCCAATCCTCCGACCACACTCCATTGGTACTCTGAAACGATATCATGTTTAAATTTAGAAACAAATAGGAGTGACATTGTTCAACACTTGGTTAAATGTGATAGGACATTTATTCAATTTATTCAAAGGGAAGGTTTATTCAACATTTTCATACGACATAAGCTGTCCCCTCTCCAACTGTTATAACATTGTTTTACTGGTATACCTGACGCCAACCAAGGACTTAAATAGTTGAAACTCTTAGCAGCCCAGATTCTCGTTTTTCCCCTTGTTCTTCTTCTTTAGTTTAGCGGGATTTTGTTTTTTCGTTTTTTCTCTTTTTCTCTTTTTGTTTTTATACATACAAGTTATCTTTTAAACACTTAACAATATTTACACAGAGACCGGGAGGCCTATATTCAATGTGTATTTTGACACTGGACTCATATTTAGGTTATACCTGTGACTAAAGTCACCCTGATCCCTATGTATCAATATCGCTGTTATGTTTATCGTTACTTTTTTGTTGTTTTGTTTTTGCTTTTGAAAAAAAAACGAATAAAGAATAACAAGAACTAATAAAGAATAACTAAAAACGAATATAGAAACATATAACATTATAAAAGGACTGGACAAGCTAGATGCAGGAAACATTTTCCCAATGTTGGGTGAGTCCAGAACCAGGGGCCACACAGTCTTAGAATAAAGGGGAGGTCATTTAAGACAGAGCTGAGAAAAAACTTTTTTAACCAGAGAGTTGTGAATTTATGGTATTCCCAGCCACAGAGGGCAGTGGAGGCCAAATCAGTGGATGGATTTAAGAGAGAGTTGGATGGAGCTCTAGGGGCTAGTGGAGTCAAGGGATATGGGGAGAAGGCAGGCACGGGTTATTGATAGCGGACGATCAGCCATGATCATGTTGAATGACGGTGCTGGCTCGAAAGGCCGAATGGCCTCCTCCTGCACCTATTTTCTATGTTTCTATGTTTCTATGTAATAAAAAGATTACGAAAGAATGAATGTGAGACAGGGGAGGATCCTCAGCGTGTCGCCGAGAGAGGGGGGAGGGGGAGCAAATGGGATGGAGAGGGCACGGATTCCTACAGCCCGCGGCGCTGAGTGCATTTTACAACCAGAGAAACGGGCGATTTCACCACTTCTTTGAACTGCTGCCTGAACTTCGTCTGGGTGACGGCGTAAAGAGCCGTGTTTGTGCAGCAGCTGAGCATCTGCAGCATGTAGGCCAGTACGCCGATGGCGGATTGTGGATCTTGCAATGTAATTAATGTAGCCAGTCTGGACCACACAACAAATATCGCATGGAGCGCCCACAACACGATGAAATTGCCCGTGATGACCAGCAGTAAAATGAGGGATTTCCTGCGGCTCTCCATCTCCGGATCTCTGCCGCTCTCCCCACTGCTGGGACCCCGGAGTCTCCTGCGGGCTCTGCTCGCCACTAACACGTACCTGATGGTCGAGGCGTTGAACAGAACAATGAGGACAAATGGGATGACGGGGGTGATGATATATTGGAGAAACTCCCCGATTCCCCAGCTCAGTGAGAATCGAACTCCGAGCCTTTCCCAACAAAACCAGGGGGAATTAGATAGTTTGTAGAAACCGTCCAACATAAAATACCAGAACGTATTCTTTAAGCAGCTCAGCACGGTCACTGTCCCCAGAACCACAGCGGCCGTTCTCTCGGTGCAATAGTTTGTTTTCAGCTTCTGGCAACAGATGGCCACACATCGATCAAAGGTGAAGGCGACGGTGAACCAGACAGAACAGTCCGCGACGGTGTAAAGCAAGACGGCGTGGATATTACACACAGGGAAATTAACCAGGAACAGAAATGTTTCCCAGTAAGCAATGGGAATCTGCCTCAGTATCAGGTCGACAATAATGACCAGTAGATCGGCCGTTGCCATGGCGATCAGGTAGCGAGTGACACCTGCGGAGAGATCGCACTTTCCCCGGGACAGGACCACAATCGTCAGCGCGTTCACTGTGAGGAGGGAAGTGAAACAGAGACATGACAGCGGACAAAGCAAACTCGGCAGATTCACCGAGGGGCAAATGAAATGCACAATCCTGTTCTGGAATTGTAGAAGATTGTCGAACGAGGCTGTCTACTAGTAACTACTCAAGGAAATAAATTATTCATGGTAAAAATAACTGCATCTCCTCGATTACTTAACAGATGAGAAGCAGCAGTTACGACGGTTCGGGTGCAGAATCTGACTATAGCTCACTTCACCATGGGAGTTTAGCTCTTTGGTTCACTCTGAGCTGGGGAACAGACACTCGTCCTGCTCTTTAGTGTGGATCAATCAGCCCAGAGGTTTCCCTCTATTCATTGCCCAATGAGACCACCAGGGGCGCCGGGGAGATGGCAGCCCTGCCGGCAGTCTATTCGGTTTTTTCATCTTTCGTTATTTTTATTGTTTGTTAAAAGTTTGAGTTAATGTACCTCGGTTTTTTTTATATGGAAGGAGGAGGGGGGTGGGGGTCGAGGGAAACTTTTTTTCCAGGTACTCACCCTCCCGGAGATGTGATCATTTTTAGGATCACATTCTCCGGTCTCTGCGACCGACCATCGGTGGAGCTGGGACTGTCGTGAACCCCACCGCGGGGCGCGGAATTAACATCGGAGCGGATCCTTTGCCTGGGATCGCTCTCACCGCGGCATGCGGAATTACCATCAAGGACTCGCAGTCTCGGGAGATGCAAGTCGGGAGCTTCAACGCCGCAGAAGGTTCGACCAGCCCCAACGCGAGGTTTGATCGCCCGGCGCGGGGGAGCTCACATCCCCTCGATGCAGGAGCTGAACGCCCCGACGCGGCGGGCCCGAACGCCGCCGGCTACCGGAGTCAAGATCATCCCGTCAACTGGGTCTCGGGGCCCCGACCGAGGAAGAACACAAGGGAAGGACTTGGAACTTTATTTCGCCTTCCATCACAATGAGGAATGTGTAGGAGTCACTTTGCTGGATGTTGATGTTACAATGTGTTTTTGAGTGATCTGTTGCTTTTAATTGTATGACCGACCTGGCCAGTGAAATTCCTCGTATGTTGCAAAAGATACTTGGCGAATAAAATCTGATACTGATTCCAATGCGCCAGTGTCAGTCTGTTGGGGACAGTACCGGTTCTGAGCATGACGCAGATACAGTGATATTGGGAAAAACTGGGACAGATCCCAGCAGGAACCCAGCAGCAAGGTTCACCAGACTGATTCCTGGAATGGCAGGACTTCCATATGAAGAAAGACTGGATAGACTCGGCTTGTACTCGCTGGAATTTTGGAGATTGAGGGGAGATGTTCTAGAGACTTACAAAATTCGTAAGTGGTTGGACAGGCTAGATGCAGAAAGATTGTTCCCGATGTTGGGGAACTCCAGAACAAGGGGTGACGGTTTAAGGATAAGAGGGGGGTCTTTTAGGACCGAGATGAGAAGATCATTTTTCACACAGAGAGTGGTGAGTCTGTGGAATTATCTGCCACAGAAGGTAGTTGAGGCCTGTTCATTGGCTATATTTAAGACGGAGTTAGATGTGGCTCTTGTGGCTAAAGGGCTCAGGGGGTATGGAGGGAAGACAGGTACAGGATACTGAGTTGGATGATCAGCCATGATCATCTTGAATGGCGGTACAGGCTCGAAGGGCCGAATGGCCTACTCCTGCACCTATTTTCTATGATTCTATGATTCTGGGAACTGTTCGCTTCAATCGCACCTGGGAAGGAGGAGGGAGGCAAAGGAAATCGTTTCATTATCTCAAGATTGCGTTGACCCTCTATAACCCTGCAAAACCTGTCAACATCCGATAAAATAGTGAGATTAAATGAGAACTTACCAGTTCGAAGTTTGATCTGTATTTTATGAGGTGTTACGATGAGGGATTACGTGAAGACCCCGTCCAGCACGCATGCGCAACATTCTTCAAAGCAGCGGTGTGTATTCACAGAAAAAACACAACAATTGAAATAAATATAGTAAAGAAAAAATAAGAACTTAATTACCAGTTGATCTGTATAATAGAGTGTGGGAACGGAGGGCACGTAATCCTTCATCGTAACACCTCATAAAATACAGATCAAACTTCGAACTGGTAAGTTCTCATTTAATCTCACTATTTTATTTCGGAGTCATGTGAATATTGTCCATAGGCACGTCCATTCGCCTAGCCGCCGACGTAAATGCAGCCATGGTGGAGTGAGATTTGCAAACATTAGTATTGACTCCCGCGGACTTAAGCACATGCTTGAGCCACCTTGAAATGGTTTGGCTCGTCACCTGACCATGAGGCTTCTTGTGGCTTATCCATAAGGCGTTTTCTCTCCCTCTTAAGTTGTATGTTGTGTCTATGTAATTTGCGAGATGGGTCTTGGCACACAGCCGTGGGTCAGATGAATCCAATTGAATTTTGCGTAATATCCGTCTGATGAGGCAGAAGGGAGGAAAAGCATAAAATAAGATTTTCCCCGAATGCAGCGTGAATGCATCAACTGCTGCTGCCTCAGAGTCTGGTTCCCAAGCGACATACGTTGGTACCTGGTGATTCAGCCTGGACGCAAATAGATCGATATCTGGTGTGCCATATTGCTTTGTAATTTCAGCAAATACTTTGGGATTTAACATCCATTCGATGCTATCGTTAAATTTGCGTGACCTGATGTCTGCCACTGTATTTTGCTTACCTGGTAGGTAAGTTGCTGATAACCAAATATGTCTTTCGACACACCATTGCCAGATTAGGTTGACCAAATTGTCACACGATATCGACTTTACACCACCCATGTGGTTGATATAAGCCACCACCGTGGTATTATCTAATTGCAACCGGACATGTGCATGATGCGTATTAAATGAATATGCTTTTAAACCATAAAACGCACCCAACATTTCTAGGTAGTTGATACCCCGTGTCTGTAGGCAAGATGATTCAGAATTAGTCCCCTGTGCTGGATTGCATGTTAGTTGCTCCCCAGCCCAAAGCACTGGCATCCGTTTGAATGGTTAATACTGGGTTGGTGATTATCATGGGACTGGAACTGAGCCTTACGTTCCTTGTCCACCATTGTAACTCTGGAATGGATTCAGCAGTTAAATTCATAACTCGGTCAAAGTGACCCGAGTTTTGCTTAATGAGTGCACTTTTGCTCTTTGCAAATGATGATAGTGCAAAGGCCCAAATTGTACAGCTGGGAAAGCTGCTACCATTTTACCAATAACTCTGGCTACCTGCCGTATGGTTGACTGATGTTTATGCATGGGTTCACTGCAAGATAGTGCCAATTCTGATGCTTTCCCCTTCGGCAGAGTTACAATCATGCGAACAGTATCAATCGTAAATCCAAGATAGTCCATGGCAGTGGACGGTGTAAAATTGGATTTATCTGGATGTATGGCAAACACCAAAGTTTCAAAAACACGTTTGGTGGCTGCTACTGCCAAAATAGCTGTCTCCAAGGTTTTCCCTACTATTAAAATGTCGTCTAAGTACGCCATGACTATATGCTTTTGTTTCCTCAATAATGCCAACGCGGGTTTCAAGGTTTTAGTGAACAACCTTGGAGCGGAGGTTAGTCCATTTGGCAAGGCTTTAAATTGCCATAGCTGTTTCATCCAGATAAACTTTAAGTATTTACGATGTTCCTTGTGTATGGGTACTGAGTAGTAGGCATCTTTTAAATCAATGCTTGCTAGAAAGTAACCTCTAGAAATCAATAGTCTGGCTGTTTCAACAGTTTCCATCTTGAAATGTATATACTTAATAGACTTGTTTAAAGTAGTTAAGGCAATGATGATGCGACATCCACCATCTTTTTTAGTTTTAATGAAAATATTAGACACAAATTCCAAAGGTTCATGTTTTGTTCTTTCAATTACACCTTTTGCTAGTAGCCTCATCAGTTCAGCTTGACCCTCTTGTTTATTTTTGACTGAGAGGGTGAATACCCTTTGGGGTATATGCTGAACTGGCGGAATGTTTTCATGAACAAAGTCAATTTTATAGCCATGAATGCTGCTGAGTATCTACTTGTCATTAGTGATGGATTCCCATGCATCCAAAAACAAGTGCAATCTCCCCCCTGTTAGCATAGAGCCCCTACTGCTCATATGCTGAGAGGAACCAGACCCACCTACCTCCATGGTTACTGGTGCTTCTTCTGCCTCTTCGCTGGATGATGAGGTCTCTGCTGGGCTGTAGAGGGCGGCTGTTGATGTTGATGTTGATGTTGATGTTGTTGGGGGTGGTGCATTTTCCATGGGGTCCGCTCTGGGCCCTGGCCTATAAAGGCTTACGGGGAATGGTTGCGGACCCCGAGCTTTCACCAGTCGCATATGGTGGTCGACGACTGGTGGACGCCGTGGGGTACTGCCGCCTGGGTTTGTTAGGTCTGCTCGGTCCCAAACCTGCCCTCACGAGACCAGAGGCATTAGATTCTTCCTCTAGGTCTTTCACCTTTTTCGGAAGGTCCTTTCCAAAGAGCAGAATTGGGGGTTTTGAACCTGGTGTTTTGCAAAGTCCCGCAAATTTAGGGTTGAGGGCAGGCTTGACGATTTCCTTCCGTAAATTGTTTATCTCATATCGAGTGGTGCACAGCAGAGCTAATGTGTCTTGCTGATTTGTGGAGATGTCCACACCATCAATGGACCGAGCATATGATGTTATTCCTGCAGTCAGGAGTTTAAGGATTTTCTGGAGCTTCAACTCCAGGTTCCTGATGTTCTGCCCCAAATGTCCCCAAATTTGGCTGTTTACAGCTGGTACGTTCAATGATGTACAATTTTCTGGGGCTGTATATTGTTCAAGAGCCTCATTGACCACCTGTTCTTGTAGGGGTTTTGAGGACAGGTGGTCAATGATGGCTGCAAGTTTCGGCTCTAAAGGCCGACCCGCTCGTGGAATGACCACGTAGCGGTTGACCACACCCAGAAGCTTTTCCTGATCCTATACACCCTGCGTACTCCGGACATCTTCAGCCAGCAACCCCTCTTCTTGATCAGCCCAGACCTGGTCGCCAATGCTGCCTTCAAAAGAAGGTGAAGCAATGCCGTAAAGGGCACTGCGGGAGTGCCTGAGCTCCCTTGGCGAGTCTGCTGCTGCTCTCTCAGCAGATCTCGCTGGAGCAATTGCTCCATAAGCCGTTCCATTCGGCTTAGGCGGCTGCCTGTGCCGCTCTCGAGCGGTGTGGCATCTTCATCCGAATCGTAGGATGCTACCGCCCGGTTCTGGCTGCAGGTACCTCCAGCCCGCTGCTCAGGCTGCACTAGCGGTGCTGGGCTCGGCTCGGTAGTCAATCCTGCCGCCTCTTGCCCCCCCCCCCCTTCAAAGAACGTTCCCCAAAGGAAGACGGACGGGGGCGAGCTGCGGATTTCTTCCCTCTGGTCTTGCTCATTCTCCTGGAACATAAAGCAGACCACAGAGAGAAATACACACGGCCACGGTAAAACTTACCTGTCAGCCTGACTTGTAACAGGCACAAAGTGTAAGTAACACGGTGAAAAACAACGTGAAACCCCAGATCCCCCCACCCAGCAGCATCAGCACATTACCCATTACCCCGTCGAAGATTTCTTAAAGGAACGCGGCATGAATTGTTCGAGCTACAGACATATTTCTAGCGGATCCCGTCACTGCCGCTTCTCACCTGAATTTGGACGTGGACTTACCTGGAAGAGCAACAAGGGCGAGGATGGGATAGAAGACAGGCTCAATAGTTACGAGTAGGCTGTGGATCCGTTGACTTAAACTGTACCTGGACTCAAAAATGTAGTGGGCCAAATAGAAGATACACTTAGACAACGCGATCTCATCACAGTCTACCGTTTTCGCAGACAGATCCATTTGTGTAACAGCGCACTCACTGTTCCTCGATTACACTCGGTGACATTCACTTCACTCTCTTATATTCCCGGATTCCTAAACACCCTTCTACAATCCCACTGTATTGTACACAGATTCACAATGGTTTTCTCCCTCTGTGGAGCTGCTGCTCTCTGTCTCACTGACACTCATATATCATCAACAGGAATCGTTTTTAATAGGAACTGGGAATCCTCCCGGGACACAAACGAGCTCCGTGCGGACTGACATTAATTACACTCACTGAACAAACACCTACTGTTAACTCTTTTGTCTCCGGGAACAACGCGCCTCACGGAAAGGGTAGCAGTCATCATGGGTGATTTAGGATATTGAGGGGGGATCTTATAGAAACTTACAAAATTCTTAAGGGGTTGGACAGGCTAGATGCAGGAAGATTGTTCCCGATGTTGGGGAGGTCCAGAACAAGGGGTCACAGTTTGAGGATAAGAGGGGAGTATTTTAGGACCGAGATGAGGAAAACACTTTTCACACAGCGAGTGGTGAATCTGTGGAATTCTCTGCCACAGAAGGTAGTTGAGGCCAGTTCATTGGCCATATTTAAGAGAGAGTTAGATGTGGCCCTTGCGGCCAAAGGGATCAGGGGTTATGGAGAGAAGGCAGGTACAGGATACTGAGTTGGATGATCAGCCATGATCATATTGAATGGCGGTGCAGGTTCGAAGGGCCGAATGGCCTACTCCTGCACCAATTGTCTATGTTTCTATGTTTTAGGCTGAAACAATGGTTCTACCAGGAGAAGTCAGAAGGGGCACGTAAGAAAAGGGCGGCAAATGCTGTGCCTCTTTTCAAGAAGGACTGCAGAGAAAATGCTGGCAGCTACAGGCCGGTAAGCTTAACATCTGTTGTTGGTAAGTTGCTGGAGAGTAGTCTGAGGGACTGGATATGAATGAGTGAATGCATGATTACGTTTATTAGCCATGGAATGACATGCAAGGAATTTGCCTTGGTGAATTTACAGGCATTTGGATGGGCAAGGCTAATTAGGGACAGTCAGCATGGTTTTGTACGCTGCAGGTTGCGTCTCACAAATCTGATTGTTTTTTTGAAGACGTGAGCAAAGAGGTTGATGCATGCAGAGCTGTGGATGTCGTGTACATGCACTTCAGTAAAGCGTTCGACAAGGTTCCGCATAGCAGGCTGCTCTGGAAGGTTAGATCGCATGGGACCAATGAGAGACAGCTGAATGGATAGCAAATTGGCTCCATGGAAGGAAGCAGAGGGTGATGGTGGAAGGTTGCTTCAAAGGATGAAGGCCTTCGTCTAGTGGTGTGCCACAGGGTTCGGAGCTGGGCCCGTTGCTGTTTGCCATCTACATCAGTGATTTGGATGAGAACATACAGGGCAAGATTAGCAAGTTTGCTGATGATACAAATGTTAGTGGTTTAGCAGAGAGTGAAGATGGCTGCGAACGATTGCAGCAGGATCTGGATCGATTGCATCGATTGGCCAGGTGGGCAGAATGGATGATGGAATTTAATAGAACTGTGAGGTGATGGATTTTCGGACGTCGAACAAGGGCAAGACATAAACAATAAATGGAAGGCCCCTTGGCAGTTTTGTAGAGCAGAGGGATCTAGGAGTACAAGTGGATTGTCAATGAACGTCGAGTCGAAGGTGGATAAGGTGGTCAAAGAGGCCTTTGGCACTTTGCCCTTCTTCAGTCAGGGCGTTGTGTATTTAAGGTGGGTGGTCATGTTGCCGTTATATAAGACGTTGGTGAGACCGCATTTAGAATATTGTGCTCAGTTCTGGGCACCATATTATAAGAAATATATTGTCAAGCTTGAAAGGGTTTAGAAAAGATTTCCGAGGATGTTGCCAGGACTGGAGCGAGTGAGCACTTGGGAGAGGTTGTGTAGGCTGGGTCTCTATTCCCTGGCGCAGGAGGGTGACAGGAGATCTTATAGAAGTATACACAATCATGAGAGGAATGAGAGTGAAGATAGCAAATGGTATGTTGGCATTCATAGCGAAAGGATTTGAGTATAGGAGCAGGGAGATTCTACTGCAGTTGTACATGGTTTTGGTGAGACCACACCTGGAGTATTGCGTACAGTTTTGGTCACCAAATCTGAGAAAATACATTCTTGCTATATAGGGGGTACAGAGAAGGTTCACCAGACTGATTCCTGTGATGTCGGGACTTTCATATGAGGAAAGACTTGATAGACTTGGCTTGTACTCGCTGGAATTTAGGAGACTGAGGGGGAATCTTATATAAACTTACAAAATTCTCAAGGGGCTGGATGCAGGAAGATTGTTCCGGATGTTGGGCAAGTCCAGAACAAGGGGTCACAGTCTAGGGATAAGGGGGAATTCCTTTAGGACCGAGATGAGGATAACATTTTTCACACAGAGAGTGGTGAGTCTCTGGAATTATCTGCTACAGAAGGTAGTTGAGGTCAGTTCATTGGCTATATTTAAGAGGGAGCTAGATGTTGCCCTTGTGGCTAAAGGGATCAGGGGGTATGGAGAGAAGGCAGGTACGGGATACTGAGTTGGATGATCAGCCATGATCATATTGAATGGCGGTGCAGGCTCGAAGGGCCGAAGGGCCCACTCCTGCACCTATTTTCTATGTCTATGTTTCTATGAATAGATCGGGTTGATGCACAGCCTTTTACCCAGAGTAGGGGAATCGAGGACCAAGAAAACATAGGTTCAAGGTGAAGGGGAAAAGATTTAATAGGAATCAGAGGGGTTACGTTTTCACACAGAGGGTGACGGGTGAATGGAAGAGGGTGCCAGAGGAGGTAGCTGGTTGGGACCATCACATCATTTAAGAAACAGTTGGACAGGTACATGGATAGGGCAGGTTTGGAGGGTTATGGACCAAGCGCGGGGAAGTGGGATTGGGGTAGCTGGGACATCGTTGGCTGGTGTGGGTGTGTTGGGCCGAAGGGCCTCTTTCTATACTGTATCACTCTATGACTCTATGACTCCAATTGGAGCTACACCAACGAAAGGACAATCAATGTTGTGTGAAATGGAAAATATAACTTGAACCATTTGGAATTGCAATGTTTGTCGTTGCCTCTCATAAGGGGGACGCAAATGCAATGTGTTACGTTTCGTGTGTCTTCCGGAGCAGCCAATAGAATAATACGTGAAGATGAACGTTGTATAGTTTGGTTCAGACATTGCCCAACTCATTGCCGACCACGGCCAACAACCCGACCACCTGCGAAGGGAATATTATTGTGGCGGGTGGCCACGGGTTAGTTATTAACCTGAAGGTCGAACAAAATACAAATGTTCCACCGTTACCGTGACTTTCCGGGGCTGGGCAATTAAAAATGCACGCATTTTCCGTGAATTAAACGGGGAGAAGGCCAGACAATGTGGGAAGGAACCAAATCCAAGGAAGGTAAATTACTACTTGAATCGGCAGAAGTTTGGTCCATTGGGAGAAGTTTTTTTTCTTGCATTTCCACGTCTGACATGTCTGGCGTGCTACATTTGGTGGAAGGCCACTTGGTCAAAGTTCAGGATTGACATGTCCCAGTAAGGATGAGGGATAAGGATGACAAATGGCCGTTGAAGACAAAAGAGATTGTCTGTCGGGTCAATGCATGAAGGGAAACGTATGGAAAGTTTAAAAAGATGGGAGGCACGGTGACGCAGCGGTAGAGATTCAGCCTTGCAGCGCTACAGACCCGGATTCGAACCCTTCTACGGATGCTGTCTGTACGGCGTTTGCACATCCCGCCGTGACCATGTGGTTTTCTCCGAGATCTTCGTTTTCTTCCACTCTCCGAGGACGAACATGTTTATAGGCTAATTAGCTTGGTATGAAAGCACATATTGTCCCTATTATGTGTAGGATAGTGTTAGTGTGCGGGGATCGTTGGTCGATGTGGGCCGAAGGGCCTGTTTCCACGCTGTATCTATAAACTAGACTGAGGATGAAAGCAGATAAGGTCTTTAAGGAATATAATGCAACGTGGTGGAAAAAAATTCAAATTAACAGGACCAAAGGGACCCCTGTTTGGACGAGTCGGATTGAAGAAAGGTACAAGGATGTGTATACCTACTTTAAAAAGATTAAGGAAAAGCAGGGAAAAGTAGGTACTCCTCTGGATAAAGGAGGGAATTTGTGCTTGGAGTTCGGAAATGTAGGCGAGATACGAAACAAAGAAACAAGCATTTGTTAATGACTTCTAGACTCTGTGCGTGATTCAAATACATCTTTAATTAGCACTGTTGTCAGTACATCCTGGCTGCTCCAACTGTCTGTGCTGGGAAATAGTGTTAGTATAAGTATTACACTGGGGTGGAGTTAGAGATGATGGCTGGTGTGTGATTGGTTAACATGCAACATCAATCTACATCCTTCCCGCTAAAGGTTAAGTATGGAAGAGCACTCATGCCATGGAGTTAAACATACTCGCCATATCTGTCTGGTGGTGTACTAACACGGCCCGAGCGCGTGTGCACCAAACCCTCCCCCCCTCCCCCCCTCACCTGAAAGATGAGACGGGGAGCATGGATGCGAGAATGACATGACGGAGGCTTGTGGTGACCGACAGGGGAAACATGCGGTGGGTGAGGACACGTGGTTAGTGGAGACCGCGGGACGTGGAGGGGTGCAAGGCATGCGGGGACGGGTGGTAGACATTGCCAAAGGCGGCTGGAACTGGAGCGGTGGAGCTTAGGGACCGGCAGGCGGTGGGCGAGGCTCCCTCACAGCAAGCAGGTGTTGTCGACTTCACCGGTATACCGCTCCCTCACAGTCAACCAGGTAAGACCGTGGCTCGTCAGTCGGGTTGACAACAGTGCCCAGAAAACGCGGCAGGCCTTTCACGTCTGTTGGGGCAGGCATTTCTGTGATGGCAGTAGCCTTCTTCGGATCGGGTTTGAGACCATTACGAGTGAAGATGTGGCCGTCGTAGGAATCCTCTGGAACCCGGAAATTGCACTTGTCAGGATTGAGCTTGAGGTTGACCTTGCGTGCGCGATCCAAGATGAGCCTGAGATTGTGTTCGTGCTCCGTTGCATCTTTGCCATACACTAGGATGTCGTCGACAATGATGGCACAAGGTATGTCCTCGAATAACAGCTCCATTGTTCTTTGGAAGACTTCACTGGCAGAGTTGATTCCGAATGGCATTCTCAGAAACTCGTATCTGCCGAATGGGGTGGCAAATGTGGTGAGGTTTGATGACTCCTTGTCCAGCGGTATCTGACAGAAAGAGTTCCATGCATCGAGGACAGAAAATAGGGTGGCCGTTCCGGCCTTTGCCGCAACATCCTCGACAGTCTTCATGGGATGGTGTGGGCGCTTAATGGCAGTGTTCAGTTCTTTCGAGTTGATGCACAGGCGGATTTCATTTTTTCCCTTCTTGACTGTGGCAATCATTGTTGAGACCCAGTCGGTGGGGTCGCTGACTGCTTCAATTATGCCTGTGCAGGCCATGTCCTTCAGCGCAGAGTGAACCCTGTCAGTCATGGCAAATGACAATCGGTGTGGAGGTCGGATGACGGGTGTCACTTCGGGGTCAATAATAATCTTGTAAGTCACGGGCAACTTGCCCAGGTTGTTGTCAAAAAGATCTGGGAATTCACTCAGAGGGTCCAATGCAATTTGCAGCTTGTGGACCGTTTTGTCAAAGGAGATCACCCCAGTTCCTGACAGGCCCGGTTGCCAAGCAGAGTAACTGAATTAAAGTTCAAGACATAGAAGGTCAAATTCCTCGTGGTTTTTATCAGCACACATTTCAAGTTGGTTCAGCCCAGAGGCACCAGCCCCCCCCCCCCCCCCCGAAAGCATGTAGAGTGGATTTGTCTTTGATCAGTGGCTCGTTAGTTCTTATCTTGTTGAAGAGGTTGATTGACATAGTATTTACTTTGGCCCAGGTGTCAAATTTCGCGCCAAAATGGACGTTGTTTACAGTTACTGTCACGGTCGGATGATAATTCTTAGCAGCAGCAAGCTGTAACGAGTAAACAGTCAGGTCCTCTTGTGAGTTAATTGGAGTTTAAGAATAATGGGTCGGCCATTTAGAACGGTGATGAGGAAGCACTTTTTCACACAGAGAGTTGTGTGTCTGTGGAATTCTCTGCCTCGGAGGGCGGTGGTAGCCGGTTCTCCGGATACTTTCATGAGAGAGCTTTATTGGACCCGTAAAGATAGCGGAATCAGGGGATATGGCGAGAAGGCAGGGACGGGCTACTGATTGTCGATGATCACTCATGATCACACTGAATGGCGGTGCTGGCTCGAATTGCCGCATGCCCTACTCCTCCACTTATTGTATATTGTCCAACATAGGCAGACTGTGGAGTCACAGAACATGGAAACAGACCATTCGGCCCAGCCCCCCATGCCGAACAAGATACCTATTCTAAGGCAACCCCATTTGCCTACGTTTGACCCATATCACTCTGAACCATGTACTTGTCCGAATGTATTGATATGTTGCTATTCTACCTACCTCAACTTGTTCCTCGGGATGTTCGCTTAATTCCGACATTGGTACTGTAGTAGCCATTTAGCTTAACTCAGTATGTTATAAATATAACAAGTTATCTTTGAATTTTACCGTGGACAGCTCGCGAGTGTGTTTCGATTATCTCCTCAAGCCCTGTCTTCAATAATGGTGACTGAAGGAGGATATGAAAATATGAAGGAGGATATGAAACGATATGAAAATCTGTCACTATAACAACATTGGCGGCGGTGGAGTCCACAAGTCAGTGGATATATTTAAGGCAGAGATAGATATATTGTTGATTAGTGCGGGTGTCAGCGGTTATGGTGAGAAGGCAGGAGAATGGGGTTAGGAGGGAGAGATAGGTCAGCTATGATGGAATGGCGGGGTAGCCCTGATGGGCAGAGTGGCCTAATTCTGATCCTATCAATTGTGAACTTTCCCGCGCTCTCATGCGCGTCTCTCATCCTCAGGCGGGTCGCAGGGATTTACCGTCGAGCCGGCACAGAGCGACTTATATGTCCGCATCGGGGGTGACGCGGAGTTCACGGTGCGGCCGTCAAGTGCTATCTCCAGTGGAAACTGGGATTTCAAATAGAAAAGGATCGTCACGTGGGTCGGAACAGGCCAGGTGATCGATCCTTCTTGAGTACAAGTCACGGGTGAATTTAAACTTCACCAGCGGGTCGCTGGTGCTGATGGCGGTGAACGAGTCGGACAACGGGGATTACACAGTGACAGTCATTGCAGTAGGCGGCGCCGCTCAAGCCTCAGCGACCATCACACTGCAGGCACTCCATGAGTTTGACTTCGATCTTGTTCAATCACTAACTTCCGAATTATTATTGGAATTATATTCTTGCGGTGAATGGAAGATGTGCGCGGAATGCTGGAGTAACTCAGCGGGGCAGGCAGCATCTGCGGAGAGAAGGAAAGGATCGAGACCCTGCTTCAGACTGGGAAATAGGGTGATGGAGTCACAGTGATCAACAGACAATAGACAATAGATGCAGGAGTGGGCCATTGGGCCGTTCCAGCCAGCACCGCCATTCACTGTGATCACGGCTGATCATCCACAATCAGTACGCCGTTCCTGCCTTTTCCCCCTAAGTCCGATCAAGTATAGTCCGAGGGTCACCAATGAGGTAAATAGTAGTTCAGGACTGCACTTCCTAATAGTAGGGGAGCTATTTTGTGATGTATAAATAAAACAAGGGGAAGTCAATATGTGTGTGTGTGTGTGTGTGTGTGTGTGTGTGTGTGTGTGTGTGTGTGTGTGTGTGTGTGTGTGTGTGTGTGTGTGTGTGTGTGTGTGGGCATCCATGGAAAGGGGAACAACACAAAACAGTACGGCAGAAACAGGAAATTGCCAAAGACCTGAGCCGACCATGAGCGCCCAAGTCATACAACTGATAAACACGCCCTGAGGCCTAACTCAGACTGCAAGAAATTGCTGCAGAATCAGGCCATTCGGCCCAACCAGTCTACTCCGCCATTCAACCATGGCAGATCTAATAGCGCTCAGTTTCAGAATGAGGGGAGACCATTTAGGACTGCGAAAGGGAAACACTTTTTCACCCAGAGAGTTGCGGAATTCTCTGCCACAGAAGGCAGTGGAGGAAAATTCACTGGATGTTTTCAAGAGAGTTTGATGTGGTTCTTAGGGCGAACGGAATCAAGGGATATGGGGGAAAATCAGGAACGGGGTTACTAATTTTAGATGGTCAGCCATGATCATATTGAATGGCAGAGCTGGCTCGAAGGGCCGATTGGCCTATCCCCGCACCTATGTTCTGTGTTTCTATGGTTTTATGTCTATCTCTCCGTCCTAATCCAATTCTCCTGCCTTCTCCCCATAACCTCTGACACCCGTACTAATTAGGAATCGATCTATCGCTGCCTTAGTCTGATACAATAACTTGGCCTCCACCACTGTCTGTAGAATGGTCGTGACTTCAAACATCACCTATCGCTGTCCTCCAGAGATGCTGCCTGAACCGATGGGTTCCTACAGCACTTTGTCTCTTTTTTCTTATGTAAACAATCATCTGCAGTTCCTTGCATGTGCCACAGGACGCGGTTTGGGCAGATCCAACCACAACATTTAAAATATACTTGGCCGGGCACATGGATACTAAAGGAAGAGGGGTATGGACCAATCACGAGAAAATGGGACTAGCGTGGATGGGGCATGGATGAGTTATTTAATTAGTTTAGTTGGTTGTCACGTGTACCGAGATGCAGTGAAAAACATTTGTTGCGTGCTAACCAACTGCAGACAGACTATCCATGATCACACCCGAGCCAGTGTACAGATACATAAAGTCATGTCAAGAGTCAAGTGAGTTTTATTGTCATGTGTCTCAGAGAGGACAATGACATTCTTGCTTGCTGCAGCACAACAGATTATGTTAACATAAATCAGAACAGGAGATAAATGTTCAGCGTGTCTATATACCATAGACCATAAATATACACAATAAATACACAGATAACGTGTGTTTGATGCCGTGTTTAATAGCCTGATGGCTGTGGGGAAGAGGCTGTCCCTGAACCTGGATGTTCCAGATTTCAAGGTCCTGTACCGTCTACCCGATGGCAAAGGAGGGGCGAGTGTGTGGCCATGATGGTGTGGGTCTTTGATGATGTTGGCTGCCATTTGGAAGCACAAAGCTGGGTGGCAGTGTGAACTGTGCGGAGGATGCTATGAGGATGCAGGATGACTTGGACAGGTTGGGGGAGTGGGCAGATGCATGGCAGATGAAGTTCAATGCGGATAAATGTGAGGTTATCCACTTTGGTAGCAAAAACAGGAAGGCAGATTACTATCTAAATGGCGTCATGTTAGGAAAAAGTGAAGTGCAACGGGATCTGGGGGTCCTTGTACACCTGTCTACGAAAGTAGGCATGCAGGTACATCAGGCAGTGAAGAAAATGAATGGCACGTTGGCCTTTATAACGAGAGGAATGGAATATTCAGGAGCAAAGAGGTCCTTCTACAGTTGTACAGAACCCTAATAAGACCACCCCTGGAGTATTGTGTGCAGTTTGTGTCCCCAAATTTGAGGGAGGACATTCTTGCTATTGAGGGAGCCCAGCGTAGGTTTACAAGGTTAATTCCCTGGATGGCGGGACTGTCATTTGCTGAGAGAATGGAGCGGCTGGGCTTGTACACTCTGGACTTTATAAGAATGAGGGGGGATCTCATTGAAACATATAAGATTGTTAAGGTCTTGGACACGCTAGAGGCAGGAAACATATTCCCGATGTTGGGAGAGTCCAGAACCATAGGAACATAGAAACATAGAAACATAGAAAAAGGTGCAGGAGGAGGCCCTTCGAGCCGGCACTAACATTCATTGTGATCATGGCTGATCGTATATCGATACATGACAAGGGGATAACGTTTAGTGCAAGGTAAAGCCAGTAAAGTCCGATCAAGGAAAGTCCGAGGGTCAGCAATGAGGTAGATAGTAGTTCAGGACTGTTCTTCATAATAGTAGGGGAGATATTTTGTGATGTATAAACAAAAGAAGGGGAAGTCAATAAGTGTGTGTGTGTGTGTGTGTGGGATTCCATGGAAAGAGGAACAACACAGAACAGTCCGGCAGAAACAGGAACTTGCCAAACACCTGAACCGATCATGAACGGCCAAGTCATGCAACTGATGTGGTAGCTATTCCTGAACCTGGTCGTTGCAGTCCTCAGGCTCCTGTACCTTCTACCCGAAGGTAGCGGGGAGATGAGTGTGTGGCCAGGGTGGTGTGGGTCCTTGATTATGCTGCCAGCCTTTTTGAGGCAGCGACTATGAGAGATCCCCTCGATGGAAGGAAGTTCAGAACCGATGATGTTTGTGAGGGTGTGAGACTAGAGGGTGTGAGCTACAGGGAGAGGTTGAGTAGGCTGGATCTGTATTCATTGGAGTGCAGGAGGACGAGGGGTGATCTTATGGAGGTGTATAAAATCATGAGGGGATCATGCCACATCTACACCAGTCCCATCTGCCCGCGTTTGGCCCATATCCCTCCAAACCTCTGCTATCCATGTACCTGTCTAACTTTGTCCTGAGCGTTAGCATAGTCCCAGCCTCAACTACCTCCTCTGGCAGATCCTTCCACACACCCATTACCTTTTGTGTGAAAGAGTTGCCGCTCATATTCCTGTTAAATCTTCTACCCTTCACCTTGAACCTACTGTATCTCCTGTGGTCCTCGATACGCCATCTCTGGGCAAGAGACTCTGTACATCTATGCGATCGATTACTCTCATTATTCTGCCTGTACCGCTGAGTTAGTCCAGCATTCGTGTCTATCATGATCACAATCATTTATGCTAGATTTTAAACACTCCCCAAATATTAAGCATGGCCTTGGCGCCCTTTACGTGCCCTCGGTATGTAAAACAATGGACATCACTGGGACTAATCACATGTGAGAATAAAGTATTTATTCAAATCGTAATAATGCAGGAACAGAGGGAGTGTTAGATCTTGGGAGGTCATGTTGCAGTTGTACACGACGTTGGTGAGATTGTATTTGGAGTATTATGTTCAGTGCTGGGCACCATGTTATAGGAATTATATTGTCAAGCTTGAAAAGGGGTCAGAGACAATTTATGAGGATGTTGCCAGGACTAGAGGCTGTGAGCAATAGGGGGAGATTGAGCAGGCTGGTCTCGAAGGGCCAAATGGCCTCCTCCCGCACCTATTTTTCTATGTTTCTGTCTTTCTATGTTCCTATTTTTTAATCTTTAGTCTGAAGAAGGGTCTCAATAGACACTGGACAACAGGTGCAGGAGTAGAGGCCATGCGGCCCTTCAAGCCAGCACCGCCATTCAATATGATCATGGCTGATCATCCACAATCAGTACCCCGTTCCTGCCTTCTCCCCATATCCACTGACTCCGCTATCTTCAAGAGCCCTATCTAGCTCTCTTTTGAAAGCATCCAGAGAACCGGCCTTCACCGCCCTCTGAGGCAGAGAATTCCACAGACTCACAACTCTCTGTGTGAGAAAGTATTTCCTCATCTTCGTTCTAAACGGTTAACCCCTTATTCTTAAACTGTGACCCATGGTTCTGGACTCCCCCAACATCAGGAACATGTTCCTATCTCTAGCGTGCCCAAGCACTTAACAATCTTATATGTTTCAATGTGATCCACTCTCATCCTTCTAAACTCCAGAGTGTACAAGCCCAGCCGCTCCATTCTATCAGCATATGACAGTCCCGCTATCCCAGGAATTAACCTTGTAAACAAACGCTGCATTCACTCAATTTCAAGAATATCATTCCATAAGTTGACAAACCCAAACTGCACACAATAGTCCAGGTGAGGTCTCACTAGCGCCCTGTACAATTGCAATAGGACCTCTTGGCTCCTATACTCAACTCATCTTGTTAAGAAGGCCAACATGCCAATCACTAACTTCACTGCTTGCTGTGTACATGCATGCTTACTTTCATTGACTGATGAACAAGGACCCCCACCCCCCAGTTCCCGTTGTCCTTCCCCGTTTCCCAACTTGACACCATTTAGATAATAATCTGCCTTCCTATTTTTGCCAGCAAAGTGGATAACCTCTCATGTATCCACATCTGGTCGATACGTCACCCATCCCTTCTCTCCAGAGATGCTGCCTTCCCGTTGAGTTACACCGGCACTTTGTGTCTACCTTGGATTGGAACCAGATTCTGCAGTTACTTATTACATGTTTTTTAAATCTTTATTCCGTCCGCAGAACGGGTGGCGAATGTTAGTCTCGGATCCAACATTTCCGAGCTGGTGGAACACCGAGATTCCGTCCTGTTGACGTGCAGCCCCCAGGGAACTCAACTGAAGCGGGAATGGTTATTCAACAATCAACCCATCCAACAGAATGACAGGATAAATATATCCGGAGACACTCTGCTAATTGACCCAGTGAACAGGACCGATACAGGGATGTATAGGTGCATCGTAAGCAATGGACTAAACAACGGCAGCGCGGAGACATCCCTGCTGGTTTTCTGTAAGTACAGAGGCATTCCAAGTCTTTCGATTTAATTTAGTATTAGTAATAGGGCGGTCACGGTGGCGCAGCCGCAGAGTTGCTGCCTTACAACGAATGCAGCGCCGGAGACCCGGGGTCGACCCCGACTACGGATGCTGTCTGTACGGAGTTTGTTCATTCTCCCCGAGATCTGCGAGTTCCCGATGTTGGGAGAGTCCAGAACCAGGGGTCACAGTTTAAAAATAACGGATGGCCCATTTAGGGCTGAGATGCGGAAAAACGTTTTTACCCAGAGAGTTGCGAGTCTGTGGAATTATCTGCCACAACAGGTAGTGGAGGACAATTCCCTGGATGTTTTCAAGAGAGAGTTAGATAGAGCTCTTGGGGCTAATGGAGTCAAGAGATATGGGGGATAAACAGGAACGGGGTACTGGTTGTGGATGATCAGCCATTATCATATTGAATGGTGGTGCTGGCTCCAAGGGCCTAATGGCCTTCTCCTGCACCTATGTTCTATGTGTCTATGTTTAGTTTACATTTATATGTGATAGGTGCAAATAAGGCCATTTGGCCCATCAAGTCTACTCCGCCATTCAATAACGGCTGATCTATCTGGCCAGGATGGTGTGGGTCTTCAATGATGTTGGCTGCCATTTGGAGGCAGCGACTGCGATAGATCCCTTCGATGGTGGGGAGCTCAGTGCCGGTGACGGACTGGGTAGTGGTCACAACATTCTGCATTCTTTT
>JAVHYY010000837.1:37500-45000 GCA_035221665.1 Okamejei kenojei
TGACGGGTGAGGGCGTGACGGGTCAGTCGCTCTCCACAGACCCGCCCATAGTGACCATCGAGGGCTATGATGGCGACTGGTACCTCAATCGTGAGCGAGCCTCCATCACCTGTAACGTCAAAGCCAATCCCACTGCGGACTCCTACAGCTGGAAAATGTGAGTGTCACCCCCCTCTCTCCCTCTCCGACCCAAACACTTCCTCTCCCCGTGGCTCTGGCGCCCCTAACCCGTCCGCCCTGACTCCCCTCTGATCTCTCTCTCTCTCTGCCTCTCTCTGCCTCTCTTTCTCTCTCTCTCTCTGTCTCTCTCTCTGTCTCTCTCTGTCTGTCTCTGTCTGTCTCTCTCTCTCTCTCTGTCTGTCCGTCTCTGTCTGTCTGTCTCTCTCTCTCTCTTTCTCTCCCCCTCTCTCTCTCTCTCTCTCTCTCTCTCTCTCTCTCTCCTCGCTCGGCAGGAATGGCGGGGACATGCCCACCTCTATCAGAGTGGACGGGCACCAGCTGACGGTGGACAGTGTGAGCTGCAACGTCAATGGAACATTCACCTGCATGGCCGCCAACTCTCTGGGGACGTCGAGCGGCAGTGTGGACATTGTCGTCAGAGGTAGGACATGCTCCCACCCGCGTCCCAGGAATCCCCCTCCCCAGCCCCGTCTCCCAATTCCCCAGGCGAAACCCTCGAGAAGGTGGAATACCATGGCTTTTGCACAGGTCCATAGAGTCATTAAGGCCCTCAGCCCAACGTGCCTACACTACCCAACATGCCAAACAGACAAAAGATGCCAGAATAAGCCATTCGGGCCTCGAGCCAGCACCGCCATTCACTGTGATCATGGCCGAGCATCCACAATCAGTACCCCGTTCCTACCTCTCCCCATATCCCTTGACTCCGCAATCTTTAAGAGCTCTATCTAACCCCATTTGCACAAGTCCTAGAGAATCGAGGACCAGAGGGCACGGGTTCAAGATGAATTGGAAAATATTTAATGGTAATCTGAAGAGTAGCTTTTCCACACAGAGGGTGGTGGGTGTATGGAACGAGCAGCCGGAGGAGGCAGTTGAGGCTGCGACTATCCTAACGGTTTAGAAACAGTTGGACAGGTACATGAATATGGCAGGTTTAGACGGATATGGGCCAAACGCGGGCAGGTGGGACTAGAATAGATTGGGAATATTGGTCGGGATAGGCAAGTTGGGCCGAAGGATCTGTTTCCACAGACTCACAATACGCTGGGTGAAAAGGCTTTTCCTCATCTCAGTCCTAAATGCCCGACTCCTTATTATGAAACTGTGTGACCCCTGGTTCTGGACTCCCACAGCATGAGCAATATTTTCCTGCATCTAGCTTGTCCAAACGATTTAAACATGTTATATGTTTCTGTAAGGTCCGCTCTCATCCTTCTAAATTCCAGTGAATAGAAGTCCAGTCGACCCATTCGTTCCTCATTTGTCAGTTCCGCCATCAAGGGAATTAACCTGGTGATTTTGATGCTATTTCTGTTTCAGCGTTATCATTAGCCGCTGTTCCAGAGACCAGATCGGGTCTCACTCCTGGCGCCGTCGCTGGCATCGTTGTCGGCCTAATTGCTGCCTGTTTGATCGGCGGAGTCGGCGGTTGGCTGGTCGCCAGGAAGACGAGCGGGTAAATGCGTTTGCTGCAGAATTTTTAGGTTCGACCTTTGATTTAGGTTAGGGCAATTTTCCCAAACTTACTTGACATCCGAGGTAGAACATATGCTGCATAAACTTAGCGGGTGGGGCAGCATCAATGGAGCGAAGGAATTGGCGACGTTTTCGGGTCGAGACCCTTCTTCAAACTGATGTGGGGGTGGTGGAGATGGGGGGGGGGGGGGTAGAAGAAGAAAGGGAGAGGCGAGGACAGTGGGCTGTGGGAGAGCTGGGATTGCGTGGAGAAGGAGGGAGAAAGCAAAAACTATCTGAAATTGGAGGACAATGTTCGCTCTGGCCATGGAGGAGGCCCAGGACAAAAATGTCGTTTACGGAAATTCGAGGGTGCAAAGGTGTTGGAGAGCTCTCTTTGTAAACTTCATCATTGTTTGAGGCAATGCAAAATAGAGTGGTTTGTTACACCGGTAATCTGAGATGTGTGTGCGTGTGCGGGGGGGGGGGTCTGGGCAGTTACAGTTATAGAGTCACAGAGTGATACAGCGCGGATACAGGCTCATCGGCCCAACCTGCGCACACAAGCCAACATGTCCCACCGGTTCGTGGTATATGGTCCATATACCTCCAAACCCGTCCTACATATATACTGGTCTAACTGTTGGGATAGTCACTGCCTCATCCGTCGCCTCTCGGAGCTTGTTCCATGCACCCACCACCCTTTGTATTCCTATCACGATTTTATATGCCTATATGAGATAGAAACATAGATAATAGGTGCAGGAGGAGGCCATTCAGCCCTTCAAGCCAGCACCGCCATTCATTGTGATCATGGCTGATCGTCCCCAATCAATATCCAGTGCCTCCCGTCTGCCCATATCCCTTGAATCCACTAGCCCCTAGAGCTCCATCTAACTCTCCCTTAAATCCATCCAGGGATTTGGCCACCACTGTCCCCTGTGGCAGGGAATTCCACAAATTCACAACTCTCTGGGTGAACAAGTATTTCTCTCGTCAGTCTTAAATGGCCTCCCGTTTATTCTAAGACTGTGACCCCTGGTTCTGGACTAGTCCAAGATTGGGTACATTTTTCCTACATCTAGCTTGTCCAGTCCTTTTATAATTTTACATGTTTCTATAAGATGCCCCCTCAGCCTTCTAACATCTAGTGAACACAAGCCTAGTATTTCCAACCATTCCTCATCTGAGAGTCCCGCCTTCCCAGGGATCAATCTCATGAACCTACGCGGCACCGCCTGAATCACAAATTAGGAGACCAAAACTGTACCCAATACTGCAGTTATGGTCTTACCAGAGGCTTATACAGATCATATGAAGGGAGATCCTGCCTCACAGCGCCAGAGACCCGGGTTCGATCCCGACTACGGGTGCTGTCTGTACGGGGTTTGAACATTCACCCCGTGATCTGCGTGGATTATCACCAAGACCGCCGGTTTCCTCCCACACTACAAAAACGTGCAGTTTTTTTTAGGTTAAACGCCTTGATATGTGTAAAATGCCTCTCGCCTGTGTAGTATAGTGTTAATGTGCGGGGATCGCTGGTCTGCGCGGACTCGGCGGGCCGAACGGCCTGTTTCCGCGCTGTATCACTTCATCTGAACTAAACGATAAGTTGACATTGTTCCCTGTATATATTTATATAGGCCGAAATCCGGGACGAAATACGACCTGAACAGGAGCCTAAGGGAACAGAGTGAGTGAATTCTGAGTGAGACCCTGAATTCAAGGGGGTTCCTTTAGGAAGGAGATGAGGAGGAATTTCTTCAGTCAGAGGGTGGTGAATCTGTGGCATTCTTTGCAACAGAAGGCTGTGGATTATGGGGAGAGGCAGGATAAAGGAGTTAGGAGGGAGAGATAGATCAGCGATGATTAAATGGCTGAGTAGACTGGCTGAACGTGGACAGATACAAAGTGCTGGAGTATCTCAGCGGGTCAGGCAGCATCTCTGGAGAACATGGTTAGGTGACGCTTCGGGTCGAGACCCATCCTCGGAACTCATCAAGTTGACGTGAGAGCGGGGAATGGAAATATCAGCTTGTGAAAAGTGATGTCTGCGGTATTAAGACATTCATCTGATCTCAGTTACTAGTCCCGTTTTCACTGCATAATGGGTCCATTACCGGGGAGGGAATTGGAGATACCAGACAGCTAGTACAGTGGAGAAGGGCCGAATAATCTTTCTTTACGCTGGACAAATGATTCTGGTGCGCTTACTTCGCGACTAAACGCGTTGTTATTTTCCGCAGCAACCTCGGCCACAGATGCCGGGAACGGACTGGGAACCTATGAAAACCTCCCGGGTAATAAACAGGTTGGTACTTGCTGTTCTTTCATGAGATGAGTTTGTTCTTTTGTAAAAGTGACAGTGGGGTTGAGGAACCGCGCTTGGAATTGATTTCGTATCAGTAATGTACTCGGGACACCAGGCTTCCTTCTCTGACTCGTTTGTGAGACACCTTCAACTTTCTCACGAGCTAATGGCCAAACTATGAAATCCATTGCCACAGAAGGCTGTTGTGTCAAGAGGCAAGAGTGTGTTATCGTCATGTGTCACAGACAGGAAAATGGAATTCTTGCTTGCTGCAGCACAACAGAATATGTTATCATAGTAAATAAGGTGAGAACAAAAAGTTCGGTGCGTAAATATACACACTCACTAGGGACCTGTACAACTACAGAAGGACCTATATGCTCCTATATTCAACTCCTCTAGTTATGATGGCCAACATGCGATTCGCTTTCTTCACTGCCTACTGTTCCTGCAAGCAAGACTTTCATCGACTGATGAACAAGGACCCCCACAGATCCCGTTGTAATTCCCCTTTTCCCAACTTGATACTATTTAGATAATAATCTGCCTACCGGTTTTTGCTACCAAAGTGGATAACCTCACAGTTATCCACATTAAACTGCATCTGCCATGCATCTGCCCACCCACCCATACTGTCCAAGTCACCCTGCTTTCTCATAGCATCCTCCTCAGAGTTCACACTGCCACCCAGCTTTGTGTCATATGCAAATATGCTCATGTGTCGTCAAAAGTGCTTTACTGTCATATCCTAGATAGGACAATTAAATTATTACTTGCTGCAGTACAACAGAATATGGAAACATAGTACATAGATCATCCAACCTCAGTACGGGATACTGAGTAGGATGATCAGCCATGATCATATTGAATGGCGGTGCAGGCTCGAAGGGCTGAATGGCCTACTCCTGCACCTAATTTCTATGTTTCTATGTTTCTATGTTTACATAACGAGAGAAAAAAATATTCAGTGCGTATATATACACATGCACACATACTCAATAAATAAACAAATATAGTGCAATAATAATAATAGCCTGTTGAAGTTCAGGCTTTATTTGTTGTCGTGTTTAATAGTCTGATGGCTGTAGGGTAGAAGCTGTTCCTGAACCTGTACGTTGCACTTTTCAGGCTCCTGTACCTTATTCCCCATGGCAGGGGTGAAATGAGTGTGTGGCCAGGATGGTGGGGGTCTCTGATGATGTTGGATGCCTTTTTGAGGCAGCGACTGCGATAGATCCCTTCGATGGTGGGGAGGTCGGAGCCGGTGGTGGACTGGGCAGTGGTCACAACTTGTTGCCGTCTTTTCCGCTCCTGGACGCTCAAGTCAACGGATATTCTAAAGGCAGAGATTCTTGATTAGTGCGGGTGTGAGGGCTTATGGGGAGAAGGCAGGAAAATGGGGTTAGGAGGAAGAGATTGATCAGACGTGATTGAACGGTAGAATAGACTCGACGGGCTGAATGGCCTAACCCTGTTTCTTTGGCTGATGATCTGATGAAGGCCTGGTGTCGCCAGGAAAAATTACATTCTGGAAGTGCACGGAATTATTCTGAACTGAGCGCCCGAGTTAGAGAGTTTCTACTGTTGAAATAGACCCTTCGGCCCAACTTGCCCACAACGACCAACATGCCCCATCTACACTAGTCCCACCTGCCCGCGTTTCTCCCATATCTCCCCAAACCTGACCTTATCCATGTACCTGTCTAACTGTTTCTTAAACGTTGGGAAGTTCCCAGCCTCAATTACATTCTCCGGTAGCGTGTTCCATACACCCACCACCCTCTATGGATGAGATGGTGAATCTTGGCCAGCAGCGACGGGTGCGACGGAAGGGCCCGTCTCCGTGCTCCGAGTTCTGGAAGTGGCGGCGCTGCCTGGCAGCTGCGACTCGCCTCCAGTCCGTCAGATTTTTTTCTTATTGTTGTTGTTTTCTTGTGTCTGTTTTAGTTAAATTTAGTTTATTGGGTTGTGTATGTGTGTGTGTGGGGGGGGGGGGGGGGGAGGTAGGGGTGGGTGGGAAGGAATAGGCGACGTTTCCAGTTCAGACCCTTCTTCAGACTGATGTCAGGGGAGGGGGCGGGACAGAGATAGTCCCAGCCTCAACTACCTCCCCCGAATGAAGGAGGGTCTCGACCCGAAACGTCACCATTTCCTACTCTCCGGAGATGCTGCCTGTCCGGCTGAGGTAGTCCATCTTTTTGTGTCTATCTTCCGTCTAAACTAACATCTGCCACCTGCACGTAATTCAGACGGTATTGTGTTTCATCTTGCAGGGAATTACTCACGCGCCAGCTGCAGATTCCACCTATATGGTAAGATAATTATTTGTGTTGATTCCTTTTGAAGTAAATGATCCAGGTGGAAGGCGGCTCGGTGGCACAGCGGGTAGTGGTGCGGTCTCACAGCGCCAGAGACCTGGGATCCGAAATGTGTATCAAGGAACTGCAGATGCTGGTTTAAACCAAAGATAGACGCAAAACGCTGAAGAAGGGTCTCGCCCTGAAAAATCACCCATTTCTTCTCTCCAGAGATGCTGCCTGTCCCCCTGATTTACTCCAGCTCTTCGTGGCTGTCTTCGGTCACACCGACATGTGCTTGTCTGTACGGAGTTTGTACGTTCTCCACTTGAACCGCGAGGGTTTCTCCTGGTGCTCCGCTTTCCTTCCATTCCTGGTCGTCCCCAAATGTTGACTAAACCGAAGACGCCCTCTAGCGTAGGTAGATAAAATGCTGGAGAAACTCAGCGGGTGAGGCAGCATCTATGGAGAGGAGGAATAGGTGACGTTTTGGGTCGAGACCCTTCTTCAGACTGATGCTGGGGTGGTGGGGGCGGGAAGAAGAAAGGAAAAGGAGGAGACAGTGGGCTGTGGGACAGCTGGGAAGGGGAGGGGAAGGGGCGGAGAAGGCAAGGGCCACCTGAAATAGGAGAAGTCAATGTTCATATCGCTGGTATGTAAAGTACCCAAGCGACTTATGACGTGCTGTTCCTCCAATTTACGGTGGGACTCACTGTGGCCTTGGAGGAGGCCCAGGACAGAAAGGTCGAATTCGGAATGGGAGGGGGAGTTGAAGTGCTGAGCCACCGTGAGATCAGGTTGGTTATTGTGAAACGAGCGGAGGTGTTGGGCGAAGCGATCGCCAAGCCTATGCTTGGTCTCACCGATGTAGTGCATTTGACACCTTGAGCAGCGGATGCAATAGATGTGGTTGGAGAAGGTGCAGGTGAACCTCTGCCGCACCTGGAAAGACTGCTTGGGTCCTTGGATGGAGTGGAGGGGGTGGGGTAAAGCTACAAGTGTAGCATTTCCTGCGGTTGCAAGTGAAAGTACCAGGGGAGGGAATGGTTCGAATGGGAAGGGACGAATTGACCAGGGAATTACAGATGGAACGGTCTCTGCGGAAAGCCGAAAGGGGACGAGATCGGAAGATGTGGCCAGTGGTGGGATCCCGTTGGAGGTGGCCAAAATGTCGGAGGATTATTTGTTGTATGTGACGGCTGGTAGGGTGGAAGGTGAGGGAACTTGTTACGAGTGGGGGGATGAGGAGTG
>JAVHYY010000837.1:55000-97486 GCA_035221665.1 Okamejei kenojei
GGAGTGGATCATTATGGAGAAAGAGGACTGCTCCCCTTTTAATATTGGTGCGATCCTTCTCTCACCAATGACGGTGAATAATAAAAACTACAACTAAAATCCAATTATACATAGTACAATCAGAATTTGGAAACAAATAAAATACAACTTAAAATTAAGAAACTTATCTCTCCTATCTCCTGTTGCTAAAAACCCCTCTGATTAAACCCTCAATTATAGATAAAACATATATACGATGGAAAAGAGCAGGAATTACAAGTTTGGGAGATTTGTATGAAACGGGAAAACTACTATCATTTAAACAATTACAAATAAAATACAATCTGGCTAACAATCAGTATTATAAATATTTCCAAATATGTGATTATCTGAAAAAACACGCACAAGAATTTTGCAAAATGCTATCAGACTTACTAGATGAAATAATGAATACAAAGGCGGAATCAGCTAAGTTAATTTCATATATATATAATATTATACTAAATGCAGTAATACCAACAACGGAAGCAATCAGAGGTGAGTGGGAAAACGAATTAAGCATAAACATTGCCAAAGAAGGGTGGAAAGAGTACTTATTTAATGTGCATAAATGCTCAATATATGTAAGACACACTTTAATACAATTTAAAATTTGACACAGATTATACTACTCAAAAACTAAATTAAATAAATTATTCCCCAACGTCTCACCAATTTGCGATAAATGCCAGTTTCAAGAAGCTACTATCGCGCACTCATTCATCATTTGTGCAAACATTCAAAGATTTTGGATTGAAATCTTTGAAATTTTCACAAAATTGTTTAAAATAAAAATGACACCAAAGCCAGAATGGATTATTCTTGGAATGACAGATGGTAGTTCGGAATTAAATGTGTATCAACATAATGTATTTGATTACGGCTTGATAATAGGAAAAAGCTAATCTTAAAATTCTGGAAAAATGCGCCTATACCAACATTAAATATGTGAATTTCAACTATGTTGGAAACATTACATCTGGAAGATATGAGACTCTGCCTGGCAGGAAAATCAGATAGTTTCTATCAGATGAGGTCTGCATTCATAAATTGCTACAAACATACGGTGCAAGAATACCTCGGGTCTTGGTAGGGGGGATGAAAAACTATCGACTTGGTACATTCCTTTTGCGTGATATATATAATATAGTAACTGGCTTTTATTTATTTTCCTCTCTATTTTTCCTCTCTTTTTTTTCGTTTCTAGTCCATCTCTTAATCCCTTTTCTCTAATTCTTTGACCAAGAGTTTATCCCCCCTTCGGCACTCTCTTTCACTTCCACAACTCTTTTCACATACTTTACTCTCTTTGCTTCTATTATTTTTTCTTAAAAGCCATAAAATTATGGGGTATAATGATTGTAACAATATATATGTGATGTACACTGATGTATTTACATCTATTAATTTAAAAAAATATGTATTAAAAATAGTAGTTCATGATACTGGAAGGAGAAAAATCTAAGACATTTTTGTAGTTCTAATACAGATAGATCAGTCGGCAGTCAGTACGCTATCTAACCCCTCCCACAGCCCCGTCTCTTTCTAGTGGCAGCTCCAAACGTAAAGGAGAGGTATGTTTACCATTCAATAGCCAAAACTTATTAATATTATGGTTAAAAAGTACATGCAAGCTGTGAAAAACAAGATCTGCTTCACATTGTTGGTCCACGGACAGGAACAGAAACCAGTCGGAAGACATGTTGAAAGTGGAAGAGCTCAGAAAGAAGATCTTAAAAGTTGATGTATAATACCATCACAAAAAAACAGAAGGAAATTAAAAAAAAAATAAAATTAACAGTATCTTAGAGAACTTAAAATTTGTGATTTGATACCATCATACTTATAATCTAAAAATAAATAAAAAAATACTCATCCGATTAAATTCTTAGTCATTTATAAAGCGTTGTATTGTCAAATTAGGGGCAATAAATCTCCGACTGTAACTCAGTCGGCTAACAACAACCCGTCGCGGCTTCGTGTTGGGGGGGGGGGGGGGGGGTTGGGGGTGGGGGGGGGGGGGCATTAATCCATGTCCACCACCAGTCCCAGCGATGTCGGGAGCAATGTATAAACTACTCAATACATTTTATGGTCAAGGGATACCGGCAGAATCTTAACAAGCCATGGTAAATAGTAGGGAATTGAGGAATGCTGTGGAACAGAGGGATCTAGGAATAACTGTGCATAGTTCCCTGAAGGTGGAATCGCATGTAGATAGGGTGGTAAAGAAAGCCTTTGGTGTGCTGGCCTTTATAAATCAGAGCATTGAATATAGGAGTAGGGAAGTAATGTTAAAATTGTACAAGGCATTGGTAAGACCAATTCTGGAGTATGGTGTACAATTTTGGTCGCCTAGTTATAGGAAGGATGTCAACAAAATAGAGAGAGTACAGAGGAGATTTACTAGAATGTTGCCAGGGTTCCAGCAACTATGTTACAAGTTAGGTCTTTATTCTTTGGAGCGCAGAAGGTTAAGGGGGGACTTGATTGAGGTCTTTAAAATGATGAAAGGGATAGACAGAGTTGACGTGGATACGTTTTTCCCATTGAGGGTAGGGATGATTCAAACAAGAGGGCATGACATGAGAATTAAGGGACAGAGGTTTCGGAGTAACGTGAGGGGGAACTTCTTTACTCAGAGGGTGGTGGCTGTGTGGAATGAGCTTCCAGCAGAAGTGGTGGAGGCAGGATCGATTTTAACATGTTAAGAGTAAAGTGGATAGGTATATGGACGTGAAGGGAATGGAGGGGTATGGTCTGAGTGCAGGTAGATGGGCGTAGGGGAAAACAAATGGTCGGCACGGACTGGAAGGGCCGAGAGGGCCTATTTCCGTGCTGTAATTGTTATATCGATCATTTTCCGTTCCAGTGTTTCAATCTTCAAATCTGTTTCCTGACCCAAGATTAGCATATTAGCAATGTGTTATTTCTGTTCACGAGATTCATCTTGTAACACAATCAGCTTGTCCTGAACTTCCTTCAATTTGCTTCAAACTATTTTCATCTTTCCTTCCAAACCGCAGAATATTCTGTCCATTTACAGCAAAGGTGTAACGGCGAGGCTTCATCATGGCCCACATTTGGAATATTGTGAGCAGCAGTGGGCGAGAGAGAGAGAGAACGTGTAGGTACAAAGTGATGGAGTAGCTCAGCGGAACAGGCAGCATCTCGGGAGAACATGGACATGAAGTGCCGGAGTAACTCAGCGTGTCTGGCAGCATCTCTGTGGAGAACGAGGACAGGTATGAAGTGCTGGAGTAACCCAGCGGGGCAGGCAGCATCTCTGGAGAACGTGGAAACGGCACGTTTACATGTTCTCAGGAATGGTGCCTGACCCACTGAGTTACTCCAGCACTTTGTACCTATCCATGTTCTCCAGAGATGCTGCTTCGACCGCATACAAACGAGCATTTGCAGCTTATAGATACATGATAAGTGAATAACGTTTAGTGCAAGGTAAAGCCAGCAAAGTCCGATCTAAAATTGTCATAATTTGTGATCTAAAAACAAAACAAGGGAAGTAAATACATTGTGTGTGTGTGTGTGTGTGTGTGTGTGTGTGTGTGTGTGTGTGTGTGTGTGTGTGTGTGTGTGTGTGTGTGTGTGTGTGTGCGTGTGTGTGTGTGTGTGTGTGTGTGTGTGTGTGTGTGTGTGTGTGTGTGTGTGTGTGTGTGTGAGTGTGTGTGGGTGTGGGTGTGTGCGTGTGTGTGTGTGTGTGTGTGTGTGTGTGTGTGTGTGTGTGTGTGTGTGTGTGTGTGTGTGTGTGTGTGTGTGTGTGTGTGTGAGTGTGTGTGTGTGTGTGTGTGTGTGTGTGTGTGTGTGTGTGTGAGTGTGTGTGGTGTGTGTGTGTGTGTGTGTGTGTGTGTGTGTGTGTGTGTGTGTGTGTGTGTGTGTGTGTGTGTGTGTGTGTGTGTGTGTGTGTGTGTGTGTGTGTGGTGTGTGTGGTGTGTGTGTGTGTGTGTGTGGTGCGTGTGTGTGTGTGTGTGTGTGTGTGTGTGTGTGTGTGTGTGTGTGTGTGTGTGTGTGTGTGTGTGTGTGTGTGTGTGTGTGTGTGTGTGTGTGTGTGTGTGAGTGCGTGTGCGTGTGTGTCTGTGAACGTGTGGGTGTGGGTGTGCGTGTGTGCGCGTGTGTGCGTGTGTGTGTGTGTGTGTGTGTGTGTGTGTGTGTGCGCGTGTGTGCGTGTGTGTGTGTGTGTGTGTGTGTGTGTGTGTGTGTGTGTGTGTGTGTGTGTGTGTGTGTGCGTGTGTGTGTGTGTGTGTGTGTGTGTGTGTGTGTGTGTGTGTGTGTGTGTGTGTGTGTGTGTGTGTCGGTTTCCATGGAAAGAGGAACAACACAGAACATTACGTGCGACTCGTCCTTGATTATGCAGCTGGCCGTGCCGGGGCAGCGTGAGATAGAAATGGAGTCAATGGAAGGGAGGTTGGTTTGTGTGATGGTTTGTGCTGACGTCCACAATTCATTCAAATTAGTTATTGGGATGAAGCTGTTCCTAAATCTAGAGTTCAAGGTTTTCAGGCCTGCTTTCGGATGGCAGGAGTGAAATGAGAGCGTGCCCATGATAGCGTGGGACTCTGATGATGTTGACTGCCTTTTTGAGGCAGCGACTCCTGTAGATCACTTCCATGAGAAAAGTAGCCGGAGCGGGGTACTGATTTTGGATGATCAGCCATGATCATATTGAATGGCCGTGCAGGCTGGAAGGGCCGAATGGCCTACTCCTGCACCAATGTTCTATGTTTCTATAGGGGTGGTCAATATTGTGATGGATGTTCGATGGTGGGGAGATTATTATCTGTGATGAACCGGAAATTGTCCACCATTTCCTGCTGGCGTTAGGAAGAAGCTGATGTTGGCCGAATTACACATGGGGACGACTCATAATATAGAAGTGAGATCGACTGATTGACCAAATGGTGCCAGCACAACAAGCTGGCTCTCGATATTAGTAAAACCAAGGAACTGATTGTGGACTTTGGCAGAGGAAGGATGAGGTCCCACAAACCTGTTTATATGAATGGTACGATGGTGGAGAGAGTCAAAAATTTCACATTTCTGGGCGTGCATATTTCCAAAGATCTTTCCTGGACCCAGAACACTGATGCAATTATAAAGAAAGCACCTGAGTGCCGCTACTTCCTGAGAAAATTACGGAGATTCAGTATGTCAAAGAGAATTCTCTCGAACTTTAACAGGTACACAGTAGTGAGCATACTGACTGGTTGGATCGTGGGCTGGTTGGCAACTTGGACGTCCTGGAGCGGAAAAGACTGCAGAAAGTTGTGAGCACTGCCTAGTCCATCACCGGCTCTGACCTGCCCTCCATCGAAGGGATCTATCGCAGTCGCTGCCTCAAAAAGGCAGCCAACATCATCAAAGACTCACAGCATCCTGGCCACACAGTCATCTCTCCGTTGCCATTGGAAAGACGGTACAGGAGCCTGAAAACCATAACGTCTCTCGTTTATGTATTATGTTTACATATTCTGTTGTGTAAGAATTGCATTGTCCTATCTGGGAATTACGACAATCAAACACTCTTGACTCTTGACACTTTAATTCGCAAATAACTGTACCTTCATCGGTACATGTGACAATAAAATACTTTTGGAACCTTGGAAACTTCTGGGTTTTGTTCGTTGCTCACTTGTGCACTAACCACGACCTCCTGTGTTTTTTAACAGAGCCTGTTTGCACACCCAATATCACCTCCAATGCCAGCAGCTTCATAGAGTACGATGACACCGTGGTCTTGGCCTGTGTCGCTGCAGGCACTGGCCTCTCTTACACGTGGATTTAAGACAATACCGTGATACCTAACGGCAGCAGGTTGGAACTAAGCGTCTCTAACACCACACTCACCATTACCGGAGTGTTGCGGTCGGACGGGCCGTTCACTTGCTGGGCCTCCAACCCGTTAGCGTGGAGACAAGCGAGCCGTTCCATCTCAAGTTGTAAGTGGCCGGGCCATCATTCACCACTTGTTACCAGTCCTGCTGAGCGAGATGATTCAGGGGAGAGAGGACAGGGGGGCGACGTGGCGGGGGTGGGGGGGGGGGGGGGTGGTGATGATATTGGGGAAAAGTGCATCACCTGGATAAACTCATTTAATATAGAGATAGGTGAAGTGTTGCTCTTTGGGATGTCTAACAAGGACAGTACCTACAGGGTGAATGCTAGGGATCTGGGTAGTGTTGGGGAGGAGAGGGGTCTAGGAGTACAGGTGCACGGTTCCTTGAAGTCAGAGTCACAGGTAGATAAGATGGACAAAACGGTTGTTGGCTCATTGTCCTTCATCAGTCAGAGTATTGAGTATAGAAGTTGGGAGGTCATGTTGCTGTTCTATAAGACGTTGGTGAGACCGCATTTAGAATATTGGGTTCAGTTCTGGGCTCTATGTTTTCAGAACGATATTACCAAGCTTGAAAGGGCGCAGAGAAGATTGACGAGGATGTTGCCGGGACTCGAGCGGCCTGAGCTACAGGGAGAGGTTGGGGCAGGGCTGGGGTCTATTCCATGGATCGCAGGGGGACGAGCGGTGATCTTATAGAGGTGTACAAAATCATGTGATGAATAGATCGGATAGATGCACAGAGTCTCTTGCCCATAGTAGGGGAATCGAGAACCAGAGTACATAGGTTCAAGGGAGAGGGGAAAAGATGATCCCGAGGTTGGGGAAGTCCAGGACAAGGGATCACAGTTTAAAGATAAGGGGGAAGTCTTTTAGGACCGAGATGAGAAAAACATGGACACCCTTCACCGAATTCTTACAAGAATAGCATTCAGGTTAAAAAGTTGAAAATGAAGTACAATAATTGTTTAATCTGAGATTTTTCACACAGATTCGCGAATCTGTGGAATTCTCTGCCATAGAAGGTAGTTGCCAGTTCATTGGCTATATTTAAGATGGGGTTAGATACGGCCCTTGTGGCTAAAGCGATGAGGGGGTATGGAGAGAAGGCAGGTACGGGATTCTGAGTTGGATGATCAGCCATGATCATATTGATTGGCGGTGCAGGATCGAAAGGCCGAATGGCCTACTCCTGCACCTATTTTCTATATTTCTATGTTTCTATGTTTCTATGTAATAGGAAGCTGAGAGGTAACTTTTTCACACAAAGGGTGGTGGGAGTATGGAGCAAGCTGCAAGAGGAGGATGTTGAGGCTGGGTCTATCCCAACGTTTAAGAAACAGTTGGACAGGTACATGGATAGGACAGGTTTGGAGGGATATGGGCCAAGCGCAGGCAGGTGGGACTAGAGTTGCTTGGACATGTTGGCCAAATTCTATTGCTATTCCTTATGACCGTATGACCGTAAATCAGCGAATAGTTGGGATCCGGGGAGGGGAGGGGGGAATGTGTAGGAAGGAACTGCAGATGCTGGTTTACACAGAAGATCGATACACAAATGCTGGAGTAATTCATCGGAATAGGTAGCATCTCTAGAGAGAAGGAATTGATGTGGAGATGATATTTCCACCAGTAGGACTGTCTAGGACTAGAGGTCATAGCCTCAGAATTAAAGGATGTTCTTTTAGGTAGGAGATGAGGAGGAATTTCTTCAGTCAGAGGTTGATGAATCTGTGGAATTCATTGCCATAGAAGGCTGTGCACGCCAAGTTAGTGGATAGTTTTAAGGCAGAGATAGATAGATTTTTGATTAGTGCGGGTGTCATGGGTTATGGGGAGAAGGCAGGAGAATTGGGTTAGGAGGAGAGATAGATCAGCCGTGATTGAATGGCGCAGTAGACGTGATGGGCCGAATGGTCTAATTCTGCTCTGATCGCTAATGAGCTGATCATTGGGCACTTGTATTATACAAAGAGCAACCATTGCAATACCTCCTCAGCTGGACTTGTAGCAACCTTCACCTGACCTGTTGTGGGTCTACTCCTGCAATGTCACATCTTGCTTTGCCTCGAATGAACTCTCTGCGTCTTTCTGCGCATTCCAACCAATTTCACATTTTCCGATTCGGAAATCTCACATTATTTCTACTCAATCAATTGTGATCCATCGTTGCTGATACAAGTCTGGAGGCTTTCGGGTGTGAAAAGAGCCATGGACATATTTGAGGTAACACAGAAACATTGAATGTAGGTGTAGGAGTGTACCATTCGACCCTTCGTGCCAGCTTCGCCATTCAATTTGAAATTGGCTGATCATCCAAAAGATATAGTTCTCAGAGCTAAGTTAATCAAGGGATATGGAGAGAAAGCAGGAATGGGGTACTGATTTTGGATGATCATATTGAATGGCGGTGCTGGCTCGATGGGCCAAATGGTCTACTCCTTCATCTATTTTCTGTGTTTCTATGTTTACTGTTCGATGTTCTACGTTCTATGTTCTATGTTCTACACTGCACCTGGTGTGTCTTGTTGACCAGGTACATCGGCCGCCTTGTTGGTGAGCGCTTCCTGAGGTGATGGTCCACTCTCCCTCCTCCCGCTCCCCTTCCCCCTCCCTTCCACCCCCCTTCCTCACATTCACCACAATCCCTTGTTCTTTTGTCTCGCTGTGCGTTTGTTGTAGACGGGCCGGATATTCCGATTATAATTCGGCCCTTCGAGCCAGCACCGCCATTCACTGTGATCATCCCCAATCAGTACCCCGTTCCTGCCTTCTCCCCATATCCCCTGACTCCGCTATCTTTAAGAGCTCTATCTAACTCTCTCTTGAAAGCATCCAGATAATTGGCCTCTACTGCTTTCTGAGGCAGAACATTTCTGATTCACAACTGTCTGGGTAAGTAGGTTTTTTCTTCATATCAGTTCTAAATGGTCTCCCCCTTATCATTGAACTTGATCTTCTCCCAATATCCCTTGACTCTGCTATCTTTAAGAACTCTGTCTAGCTCTCTCTTGAAAGCATCCAGATAAGTGGCCTCCACTGCTTTCCGAGGCGGATAATTCCGCAGATGCACACCTCTCTGGGTGAGTTGATCATACAAGTATTTGTTTTCGTGTTAGCTGTGGCTAAAATGGTCCAACGTTTTACCGCGGCTAGACAGGGAGGTGAAGAAGGTTTTTGGTGTGTTGGCCTTCATCAGTCAGGGAACTGAGCGTAAAAGTTAGCAAGGGCAGGACCCACACAGTGAATGGTCGGCCTCTGGGGTCTGTTATAGAGCAGAGGGATCTAGGAGTGCAGGTGCATGGTTCCATGAAGGTCGAGTAGCAGGTACGTAAGGAGGTCAACAAGGGGTTTGGCACATTGGCCTTCATCAATCAGAGTATTGAGTATTGAATGTTTTAAAGAAGGAACTGCAGATGCTGGAGAATCTAGGGTACGCAAAAGGCTGGAGAAACTCAGGGGGTGCAGCAGCATCTAAGGAGCGAAGGAGATAGGCGACGTTTCGGGTCGAGACCCTTCCGGAAGGAGTATTGAAGTTGGGAGTTTATGCCACAGTTGTAAAATACAAAGTTAGTGGGGCTTCACTTCATTGCTACGGTCTTGGACATCCTGCAGTAGGAAATAAGTTGTTGAGTTCAGATACGATTTTGCAAGTATTCGAGAGGCCTGAGATAAAGGGAGAGTTTGGGGCAGGCAGGGACTGTATACCTTGAAGTGCAGATCTTATGGAAGTGTATAAATTCAGGAGAGGAATTGATCGGGTGAATGCACGGATTATTTTACCCAATGGGAATCAAGACCCAGGGGACATGGGTTCAGGGTGAGGGGGGAAATATGTAATTGGAATCTAAGGGGTAACACTTTTACACAAAGGGTGGTGCGTGTATGGAACAAGCTGTCTACACATGGAACACCGTCTACACTAGTCCCACACTGACCAACATGTCCCATCTACACTAGTCCCACCCCGACCAACATGCCCCGTCTACACTAGTCCCACCCCGACCAACATGCACCGTCTACACTAGTCCCACCCCGACCAACATGCCCCGTCTACACTAGTCCCACCCCGACCAACATGCCCCATCTACACTAGTCCCACCCCGACCAACATGCCCCGTCTACACTAGTCCCACCCCGACCAACATGCCCCATCTACACTAGTCCCACCCCGACCAACATGCCCCATCTACACTAGTCCCACCCCGACCAACATGCCCCGTCTACACTAGTCCCACCCCGACCAACATGCCCCATCTACACTAGTCCCACCCCGACCAACATGCCCCATCTACACTAGTCCCACCCCGACCAACATGCCCCGTCTACACTAGTCCCACCCCGACCAACATGCCCCGTCTACACTAGTCCCACCCCGACCAACACGCCCCATCTACACTAGTCCCACCCCGACCAACATGCCCCATCTACACTAGTCCCACCCCGACCAACATGCCCCATCTACACTAGTTCCACCCCGACCAACATGCCCCATCTACACTAGTCCCACCCCGACCAACATGCCCCATCTAAACTAGTTCCACCCCGACCAATGTCGTGGTTTTAAGACTCAGATTTGTATAATATGACACTGACACAAATAATTCTTCAAGACGACAAAAGCCTTTATTTGCAAGTATCAGCTTGGAACATTCCTAATTGCTCTCTGAATCCCAGAAAGAAGCAGCTTTTTATTACAGTTTCTAGCCCTATCTCTGCTGGATTATCTTGCATGCTGTACTCCTTTCGCATCAATCTTTCTTCAATTCTAATTTTCTCTATCTCGCCACCATTAAATTCCGACCTTGGCTCAATCTTATTAAACTTTGCATTTCCCCTCGTACCTCTCCTTCACTCTCCACCCTTAAATTCCAAACTATTGCTTTTTAATCTCCCAGATATGTTTTAGTTGAAGCAGGTTTATACTGTTACACACACCATATTAGTTTATGTTCAATGCAAGGATAAATGCAATCCATAAAATCAAATCCAAAACAGGTGATTTGATTACCAATCCTAAAGATATAAACAACCGCTTCAAAGTATTTTACTCAGAATTATATACTGCTAAAACCCGGACCACTAATGCAGATTTTGTCTCCCTCTTTGACTCCCTCGGTTTGCCAAAACTAGATGAATCAGCCAGGCTGGAACTGGACTCAGATTTCTTTGAAAGCGAGCTAGTTGTGACTATTAAATCTAGTCCCTCCGGTAGAGCGGCTGGACCGGATGGTTTTGGATGTTAATTCTACAAAGCCTTTGAAAAGTTGCTTGCCCCACTTCTAATTAGGACGATCAATGATTCGATTAAGAATAACAGATTTCCAAAGTCCCAATAAGCGACATGTGTCTCATCTCCGCCTGGGGCCGCACCTGGGACACGGGTGAGACCCCGGGAATGGTGGAGGAGACAGTGAGTGGGGGGTTGGATACGTTGGGTGAGTGGGCAAAAGCATGGCAGATGCAGTATAATGTGGTTAAATGTGAGGTTATCCACTTTTCTGGCAAGAAAAGGAAAGTAGACTATTATCTAAATGGCGGCCGATTAGGAAAAGGGGAGATGAAACGAGACCTGGGTGTCATGGTACACCAGTCATAGATATTAGGCATGCAGGTGCAGTAGGCAGTGAAGAAAGCGAATTGTATGTTAGCATTCATACCAAAAGGATTTGAGTATCGGAGCAGGGAAGTTCTACTGCAGTTGTACAGGGTCTTGGTGAGACCACTCCTGGAGTATTGCGTACAGTTTGGTCTCCTAATCTGAGGAAATACATTCTTGCCAGAGAGGGAGTACAGAGAAGGTTCACCAGACTGATTCCTGGGATGGCAGGACTTCTATATGAAGAAAGATAGGATAGACACGACTAGTATCCGCTGGAATTTAGAAGATTGAGGGGGGATCTTATAGAAACTTCTTAAGGGGTTGGACAGGCTAGATGCAAGAAGATTGTTCCCGATGTTGGGGAAGTCCAGAACAAGGGATCACAGTATAAGGATAAGAGGGAAGTATTTTAGGGCCGAGATGATAAAATTTTTTTCACACAGAGAGTGGTCAATCTGTGGAATTTTCTGCCACAGAAAGTAGTTGAGACCAGTTCATTAGTTATATTTAAGAGGGAGTTAGATGTGGCCCTTGTGGCTGAAGGGATCAGGGGGTATGGAGAGAAGGCAGGTACGGGATACTGAGTTGGATGATCAGCCATGATCATATTGAATGGCGGTGCAGGCTCGAAGGGCCGAATGGCCTACCCCTGCACCTATTTTCTATGTTTCTATGTTTCCTCTACCCCACCCCTCTCCCCCCTCTCTCCCCTCTCTCTTTCTGGTTCTGCCCTTCTCTCTATGCCCCTCTCTCTGTCTCTGTCCCTTTCTCTCTCTCTGCCTCTCTCTCTCTCTGTCTCAGCCCCTTCGCTTTCTTCTCTCTCCACACCCCATCCCTCTCCCTCTCTAGCTGCGCCTGCGTGTTGGGGGCTATGCGCGAGTGGATAGGGCGGGGATGGGTTAAAATGAGCGAATAAATAATATTAATATAATATCAAGGGCGTGGTTAGTGTGTATGTGATGCCGCAGACCGCCACCTTGCCGCAACTGGTCCCATTTGGTCTAACATCCACTAAAACTAAATTAATCTCCAAACTCAAACTATAAACTAGAACTTTAATCTCTAAACTCTAAACTCAGAAACTAAACTAAACTCTATATTAGAAATAAAAGGAGGAACAGGGTACTGATTTTGAATGATCAGCCGTGATCGCATTGAATAGCCGTGCTGGCTCGAAGGGCCGAATGGCCAACTCCTGCACCTATTTTTCTATGTTTCTAAGTTTCTACGTTTCAAACTATAAACGCAAACACTAAACTCTGAACTCAAATTACAAACTCTAAATTCAAAGCATGAACTAAATGTAAAACTAAGCGCGCTGTGATCTCCAGCAGGTTGGAGCCCGGGGGGGGGTGAAGGAACCGGACCGGTCAGAAACAGAAACCTTTCCTCATTGCAACCATTTTATTGATAGTTTCCCAGTGCAGAGAGTGAGAGGCGGAGACCTGGCGCGGCCGCCGGGGTCACGGGCTCAGTTTGCCCGCGATGGTGCTGTGGATCCAGGAGACGTAGTTGCAGACGCGAGTGTCGAGGCCGGGATGGTTCCCCAAAATACACCTATCCGCACAGCCGTATACCCACGACACCAATCCCTGGAGCACTCCATTGCACACCGCTGGCCCGCCAGAATTAGCCTGTCACAAGGGCAGACGTGAGAGCAGGTTAAATGGCTTCGGAGAAAGATTGTAATTTGTCCCTAGTGTGTGTGTGTGTGTGTGTGTGTGTGTGTGTGTGTGTGTGTGTGTGTGTGTGTGTGTGTGTGTGTGTGTGTGTGTGTGTGTGTGTGTGTGTGTGTGTGTGTGTGTGTATGTGCACGCGTGTGCGTGTGTGTGTGTGTGTGTGTGAGTGTGAGTAAGTGTGTGTGTAGGATAGTGTTAGTGTAAACGGGGTGATTGCTTGACGGCAGCGACACGGTGGGCCGAGTGGCCTAATTCCGCGCTGTAGTGGGGAGCGTGGGGGAGAATGGAAGTGGAGGGGGTTACATAGACGGGGTGAGGGGGAGTAGGGGCGTGAGAGGAGCGTATAATCGGGGAATGGGTTTAGAGCCGGGAAGGAATTGGAGGGGAGGGGGTGAGGCAGGTATCTGTACCTCGCAGTGGCGGCTGTCTCTTTCCCTGTAGCCGAGACACATCTTGTTGTTTGTAAATATTATCGGGTAGGAACGGCGACAGCCCGCGTCACTCAGAACCGGGGCGTCTGAGCACTGAAGCCTAGTTGTGAACTGCTAGTGTGGTAAAGGTGAGAGATTAAATTCCCTCACCTCCGGTCCCCACATTCCTTCTCCCCGTCTCTGTGACCCCCTCCCCTCCATCCCCGCTTCCTCGTTACCTGCCTCCCTCCTTCTCCCAACCCTCAACCGTCTCACTCTGTCACTCGGGGGTTACACAAAAAGCTGGAGAAACTCAGCGGGTGCAGCAGCATGTAAGAGGCGAAGGAGATAGGCGACGTTCCGGGTCGAGACCCTTCTTCAGACTGGTCAGGGAGCAGGGAAACGAGAGATATAGACAGTGATGTGGAGAGATAAAGAACAATGAATGAAAGATATGCAAAAAAAGTATCGATGATAAAGGGATCAAGCCATTGTAAGTTGTTTGTGGTGTGAAAATGAGAAGCTAGTGCGACTAGGGTGGGGGAGGGAGATAGAGATAGAGGGCCCGAGGGCTGACGGAGAGGTGGGAAGGGGAGGAGACAGCAAGGGCTAACAGAATTGAGAAAATTCAATGTTCAAGCCAATATTCAAGCTCAATACTCCAGAATCTGCTTTTTCGTATTCACTCTCTCACTCTCTCTCTCTTTCTCCTTCCCTCTCTCTACCTCTCTCTCCCTATCTCTCTCCCCTCTCTCTATCTCTCTCTCTCTCTCTCTCCCTCTCTCTCTCTCTCTCTCTCTCTCTCTCTCTCTCTCTCTCTCTTTCTCTCTCTCTCTCTCTCTCTCTCTTCCATGAGTCCATCATTTGGCCCAGGGTTGTGATGAGGTATGGAGCCGAGTCATCTTGGCAGAACCTTAGTTGAACATTAATGAACGGAAGTACTCTGGACATCACCAACCCCTCGTTTTGGTGAAGAATCCGGAAGTGGCGGCGCTGCGTGGCAGCTGCGGCTCACCTGCAGCCCGTCTGTTTTTTTCTTTTTTTTCGTCTTTTTGTGTCTGTTCTAGTTAGAATTTTGGTTTATTAGGCTGTGTTTGTGTGTGTGGGGGGGGGGGGGGGGGGGGGGGGGGGGGGGGGGGGGGGGGGGGGGGGGGGGGGGGGGGGGGGGGGGGGGGGGGGGGGGGGGGGGGGGGGGGGGGGGGGGGGGGGGGGGGGGGGGGGGGGGGGGGGGGGGGGGGGGGGGGGGGGGGGGGGGGGGGGGGGGGGGGGGGGGGCGGGGGGGGGGGGGGGGGGGGGAGAACAAGGTTTTAGTCTCTCCCTTCGGGGGGATGCGACTTTTTCTTGTCGTGTCCCCCGTCACCGTCTCCGTCTGTGCTGAGGCCTAATGGCGGAGCTGGTGGCCTCGGAGCTGTGGCGAGCGTTCAGAGCTCCAGTGTTCCAGCGGCGGCGGCGGCCCGGCTTCGGGGCTTCGGCGCTCCGGCAGTTGCTTCAGCGGCTCTCCAGCAGCGGCCCGGCTTTGGCGCTCCGGCGGCTCTCCAGCGGTGCTCCAGCGGTGCTCCAGCAGCGGCCCGGCTTCGGCGCTCCGGCGGCTCTCCAGCGGTGCTCCAGCAGCGGCCCGGCTTTGGCGCTCCGGCGGCTCTCCAGCGGTGCTCCAGCGGTGCTCCAGCAGCGGCCCGGCTTCGGGGCTTCGGCGGCTCTCCAGCGGTGCTCCAGCAGCGGCCCGGCTTTGGCGCTCCGGCGGCTCTCCAGCGGTGCTCCAGCAGCGGCCCGGCTTTGGCGCTCCGGCGGCTCTCCAGCGGTGCTCCAGCGGTGCTCCAGCAGCGGCCCGGCTTCGGGGCTTCGGCGCTCCAGCGGCTCTCCAGCGGTGCTCCAGCAGCGGCCCGGCTTCGGGGCTTCGGCGCTCCAGCGGCTCTCCAGCGGCTCTCCAGCGGTGCTCCAGCAGCGGCCCGGCTGCGGCGCTCCAGCGGCTCTCCAGAGGGGGTCCAGCGGCGGCCCGGCTTCAGAGCTACGGCGGCTCCAGCGTTCCCGTGGTCGAACCTGATTGGGAGCTGTGGTGGTGTTCCAGCGTTCCGGCAACGGCGGCGGTGACGGCCTGGCTTCGGAGGCTCGGCCGCGGGCCTGGTGGACGATGACATCGAAGGCCTGGATTGCCTCAGTACAGAGGGGGAACATGTAGGGGAAAAAGACAAAGACTTTAAGACTTTTGCCTTCCACCACAGTGAGGAGGTGCCTGGTGAACTCACTGTGGTGGATGTTAAATATGTGTTTATTGTGTGTTTTGTTTTAATTTATTACATGTTATGACTGCAAGGTAACAAATTTCGTTCAGACCGAAAGGTCTGAATGACAATAAAGGAATCTGAATCTGAATCTCTCTCTCTTTCTCTCTCTCTCTTTCTGTTTCTCCCTCCCTCTTTCTCTCTCTCTCTCTCCCCTCTCTTTCTCTATCCCCCGCCAATTCCGGAGTCTCACCTGGGCTCCTGGCGGAGATGAGACACATGTCGCCGGTCTGGGCGCACTGCGTGGGCAGGGGAACGGCGACCACATTCCGGTTCATGGCGGCGGGCCGGGACAGTTTGATCAACATGATGTCGTTGTCCCTGGTGTCCTAATCGTATATGGGATGTGGGATCACCATCTCCGATTCAATGAACTGTTCCAACTCCTCCATCGCCGCGATATCATGCTGGCCCAGACGAAGCTTGAATCTCCTACGAACAGACCGTTAAACCAGATCACCCGTCATCCTCCTGCGCTCCAAGGAATAGAGTCCCAGTTTGTTCAACCTCTCCCTAGAGCGGACACCCTCTAGCCCTGGCAACATCTTCGATAGGCCGAATTACTTATTTCCGAGCTGTTGCGGGGAGCGAGAGAGGCGGGGGGGGGGGGGGGGGGGGGGGGGGGGATAGGGTGGGGGGGTGACGGGGAGGGAGAAACATAGACGGAGAGAGGTGGTCTATGGGCCGGAGGGGAGGGGGTTACAGAGACGGGGAGAGGGGATGTAGACCCCTGTACTCACGGGTAGTAACAGTGGGCTGCAGCCAAATCAAGGCGCCGGTGAAAACGTGGAAGCCGATGTTGAGGGACATGGTCCAGTGTGCGGCGTCTTTAGGGCACTCGTCACCGCCCACCATCCTGTCATCGGCTGTGAGCGCCCCGAAAGTGGGGTGGGAGAGAAAGAGAACACGGTCACTGGCAGCGGGGGGGGGGGGGGGGGGGGGGGGGGGGGGGGGGAGGAGTGAGGAGAGCGGGAGGAGAGCTAGAGAGAGGGAAAAGAAGGAGGGGTGAGAGGAGGGGGAGAAGAGATCGGGAGAGAATGAGGGGAGAGGGAGAAAGGGGGGCAGAGAGATGAGGAGAGGGAGAAGGGGGCGAGAGAGAGATGGTGAGATAGGCAGGGGATTTTGGGGTAAGAAAGAGGATGAGTGAAAGAAGAGAGAGAAAGGGAGGGTGAGAATGGGAGAAGAGGGGGAGAGAGAGAGCGGAGGGAGAGGGGAAGAGCGGGAGAGAGGGGGGATAGGAAGGGGGAGAGTAGTGGTGGAAGACAGGAAGGGGGTGATAGAAGAGAGGGGAATAGAGGAGGGGGAGAGAGACGAAATGGAAGAGTTCCCCGGGGGTGTACACTTACCGACGAGTCCGAGGAAGACGAGAAGCAGAAGGGTCTTCATGTTGTGTGGGGTCGGGGCGTGGATGCCTTTGGCGAGCGACTGCACCTGGGCTCTCACAAGCCCGTGTGTGGCGCTGGAGAAGGTCAGGGAGAGAGGTGGATGGACGGGGAATGGGTGGAGTAAAAGAGGGAGGAAGGAGCGAGAGGGCGTGGGGAGAGGGAAGGATGGTGGAGAGGAAAGGGAGGGAGGAGTGGAGGGGATGGGTGGGACGGAAGGAGGGGATTACAGAGAAATAAGTAATTTAAACTAAACCCGAATTCTAAACTCAACACCTGAGCTAAAACTCTTCCCTCAGTGCACCTGGACCCATCTGATCTACCGCTTGTCAAACACTTGTCACCTCGACCACAGCCAACATTGACCTGTTTCCTATCCCATCCTCACTTGTTTTCAAATATTTTACATTTTTTTGGTGATGGGATGCAGGCCAATGTTGGATGCGGTCGAGGTGAAACTTGTTTGACAACCGGTAGATCAGGTTGGTCCAGGCGGACTGTCGCGGTTCTTTGCCGATAATTATTACTGATAACATGATGTGTCTCGGCTACTTGGAGGGGTCCACTTTCCCTGCGACGCACAAATCCCTGCCCCTACCCCTTTCCACCCCCTCCCATCCTCGCCGCTCGCCTCCGGCCCCCACATCCCCTTTCCCCGTCTCTGAGACCCCGTCTTCTTGCTCCCTTTCTCTTCTCCCCTCTCGCTCACCACCAGTGTGCGGGAACAGGCCATTCGGCCCACCGTGTTGCTGCCGTCGAGCGGTCACTGCGTTCACACTAACCCTATCCTACACACACTAGGGACAATTTACAATCTTTATCCGAAGCCATTTAACTTCCTCTCACGTCTGCCCTTGTGCCAGGGTGATTCTGGCGGGCCAGTGGTGTGTAACGCAGGGATTGTGATCGTGGGGGTTCGGGTGTATTGTGAGGGACTATAACGGCCTCTACCCTCGCGTCTTGACGTAACAATACTGCAAATGGTTGTTTGGGGGTTTTGGGTTGAAGCAAAAGGCACTGCAAATGGTTCTTTGGGGGGTTTGGGTTGAAGTAAAAAGCACTACAAACGGTTGCATGGAGGTTTTGGGTTGAAATAAAAGGCACTGCAAATGGTTGTCTGGGGGTTTTGGGTTGAAGTAAAAGGCACTGCAAACGGTCGCGGCATCACCCTCATAAGCCTCCAGAAATCAGGAAGCGTCTTGAGGATTGTTAAAAAAAATCGAATGTTACATTAAAGCGTTGTATAAGCAGTCTAGCTAGATAAAGTAAGGCAGGGCGCAACCTTTTCTTAAACAACTCAGACATTACATAACGGAAAGACGTTCTTAATTCTAAAAGATCATGACTGTAATCAGGAACAAATCGAAACTTGCATCCTTCATATTCAACCACGCCCAACTTTTTGCTGCCTGGAGAATATTCACCTTCAACATCAAGAAGTGAAACCGAACAATCAAATGTCTCGGTTTATCTTGGGAACCAGATTTCGTCCCGATCCTGTGTGCGTTATCCAACATTGGAAGATTTTCATAGTGCTCCATGTTGAACGTCACCTTTATCATTTTAGAATCGTATTGAATAACATTATCTCCTTCTTGACCTTCCGGCAAACCAACAACTCCCAAATTCAGTTGGCGCCTTCTGTTTTCCAGATCCATATTTTTTAATCTTGTATTGCTGGAGTGCCTGAGTATTTTGATTCATTGTCCGTTCCAGTTTTTCAATCTTCAAATCGCACCCCTGGCCCAGGGTTCGCAAGTTATCAATTTGTTCCTTCTTTTGACGAGATTCATCTTGTGACATAATCAGCTTGTATTGAACCTCCTTCAATTAGCTCGAAATTCCTTTCACCATTTCTTCCAAACTGCAAAAACACGTCTTCATTTCATTTTTCAGTTCATCGTTCATTTTCGATATTGCTTCTAAGATACCAGAGTCAGAAGGTGTGCCTTTCCCACGCTCCTTCCTTGGAGACGCTCCTTTCCCTCTTGTCTCCATCCTTTACACGATTAAAGCGTATAAAAAGTGTTATCAACACTTTAAGAAAAGTTAGACAGTGCCTTGAAATCAAGTCATAACAAGTAACATTAAAAGAGTGGTAAGCAAAAGTTTAAACTTAAGGGAACCTTTACAGCATGCCGCCACTAGGATCCAATTCACGACCTCTGCCGAATTTGCTTTCCATCACAGTGAGGAGGTGTCTGGTGAACTCACTGTGTTTGATGTTGAATTTGTGTTTATTGTGTGTTTTGTTATTTGCTATATGTTTGACTGCAAGGCATCGAAATTTCGTTCAGACCGAAAGGTCTGAATGACATTAAAGTTTGCATGATTCCATGAGTACGTTCAGAGGGGGATGAGGCTAGAGTGGGTAAGCGGAGCAGAGAAGGTGGTTGATGCCGCTGCTCTGTCTCTCCCCGCACTCGCTCGGCGAATGAGCCTTCAACTTATTATATTGCCTCCTATTAGACTGAGGCAGAAACAGCAATACAATAAAAAATCAATTAATCATTGTACAAATGCTAAAAAATGTGATTATATTCATATTCCACGGGATCTTTTAATTCCAGTTCTTGTTTTTTTCCACCGATTTCATTTGTTCACAATGTCCTCTTATTCTTTAAAGAAGGAGAGGAGATTTCACCGTCTCCGTGTTGCCTATGCCTCTCGGACCATTCCTGAACGGCCATCTCACGGATCGCCTGAAGGGTGATACATCCCCCTGGAACTGATGTTCTGCATCCCAGGGTCTTCAGAGAGGTGGCTCTAGAAATAGTGGACGCATTTGGTGATCATTTTCCAATGTCCAATCAGTTGTCAGGATCAGTTCCTGTGGATTGGAGGATAGCTAATGTTATTCCACTTTTCAAGAAAGGAGCGAGAGAGAAAACGGGGAATTACGGACCAGTTAGTCTGACTTCGGTGGTGGGAAAGAGGCTGGTCAATTATTAAAGACGTAATAATGGGGCATTTGGATAGCAGTGAAAGGATTAGTCCAAGTCAACATGGATTTATGAAAGGGAAGTCATGCATGACTAATCTTCTGGAATGTTTTGAGGATGTGACAAGTAAAATGGATGAAGGGGTGCCAGAGGATGTAGCGTATCTAGACTTTCAGAAAGCCTTTGATAAGGTCCTGCACGGGAGACTGGTGACAAAAATTAGAGCACATGCTATTGGGGTTAGGGTGTTGACATGGATAGAAAATTGGTTGGCAGACAGGACGCAAAGAGTAGGAGTGGACGGGTCCTTTTCAGAATGGCAGGCAGTGGCGAGTGGAGTGCCGTAAGGCTCGGTGTTGGGACGGCAACTGTTTACCATATATATATATAAATGATTTGGAAGATGGAATTAGGACCAACACTAGCAGGTTTCTGATGACACAAAGCTGGGTGGCAGTGTAAACTGTGAAGAGGATGTTAGGAGGTTGCAGGGTGACCTGGACAGGTTCAGTGGGATTAGGTTATGTAAGGGGGAGGTACAGCGAGGCCCGGGTGTCATTGTACACCGGCCACTGAAAGTTGGCGTGCAGGTACAGCAGGAAGTGAAGAAACCTAATGGAATGTTGGCCTTCATAACAAGAGGATTTCAGTATAGGAGTAGAAAGGTTCTTCTGCAGTTGTATAGGGCTCTGGTGAGACCACATCTGGAGTATTGTGTACAGTTTTTGTCTCCTAATTTGAGGAAGGACATCCTTGTGATTGAGGCAGTGCAGCGTAGGTTCACCAGATTGATCCCTGGGATGGCGGGACTGTCATATGAGGAAAGATTGAAAAGACTAGGCTTGTATTCACTGGAGTTTAGAAGGATGAGGGTGATCTTATAGAAACATATAACATTATAAAAGGGCTGGACAAGCTAGATGCAGGAAAAATGTTCGCAATGTTGGGCGAGTCCAGAACCAGAGGCGACAGTCTTAGAATAAAGGGGAGGTGAGAAAAAAGACTGAGGTGAGAAAAAACTTTTTCACCAGAGAGTTGTGAATTTGTGGAATTCCCTGCCACAGAGGGCAGTGATGGCCAAATCCCTGGATGCATTCAAGAGAGAGTTGGATAGAGCTCTAGGGGCTTGAGGAGTCAAGAGATATGGGGAGAAGGCAGGCACGGGTTATTGATTGGGGACGATCAGCCATGATCACAATGAATGGCGGTGCTGGCTCGAAGGGCTGAATGGCCTCATTCTGCACCTATTTTCTATGTTTCTATGTTTCTATGTAACAGGATGTCCGCTCGCTACTGCAGCCACTGCCGGCGTAGAGCAGCCGTTCCCCTCGGCGGCCGCTGCCTGTCTTTGTTGAACGCGATGACGCCGGCGCCGCTGTCACACATGACTCAGGTTCATCTCTTGACAGACTCGCTGTTGATGATGGTCAGTCGAGTGAATGCCCAACGGTAAATCAGGTCGCATTCTTTTCAATAGTCAATAGAAAATAGACAATAGATGCAGGAGTTGGTCATTCGGCCCTTCGAGCCAGTACCGACATTCAATGTAATCATGGCTGATCATCCCCAATCAGTACCCCGTTCCTGCCTTCTCCCCATATCCCCTGACTCCGCTATCTTTAAGAGCCCTATCTAGCTCTCTCTTGAAAGTATCCAGAGAACCTGCCTCCACCGCCGTCTGAGGGAGAGAATTCCACAGACTCGCCACTCTCTGTGAGAAAAAGTGTTTCCTCGTCTCCGTTCTAAATGGCTTACCCCTTATTCTTAAACTGTGGCCGCTGGTTCTGGACTCCCCCAATATCGGGAACATGTTTCCTGCCTCTAGCGTGTCCAAGCCCTAAACAATCTTATATCTTTCAATCAGATCCCGTCCTCATCCTTCTAAACTCCAGAGTGTACAAGCCCAGCTGCTCCATTCTCCCAGCATCTGACAGTCCCGCCACCCGGGAATTAACCTGGTGAACCTCCGCAGCACTCCCTCAATAGCAAGAAATTCCTTCCTCAAATTAAGGGACCAAAACTGCAGACAATACTCCAGCTGTAGTCTCACTAGGGCTCTGTACAACTGGAGAAGGACCTCGTTGTCCAATATTCGATTCCTCTTGTAATAAAGAGGAACATGCCACTGGCTTTCTTTACTGCCTGCTGTATCTGCATGCTTATTCTCATGCGAACTGGTGATTGTTTTTTCGAAATGAGAACACCAGTAGCTCAGTATTGCTTTATATGGGAGGGTTGCATGGAAATACATCGTTTGAAAGGGAGCAGGGAGCAGCTCAATCCACGCGGAGGACATGGCGGCCTTCGAGCGACGGGGCCTGGATTCATCCGCGCCGTAGCCCCCTCTCCTCCCTCCCCCTACATTCCCTTTCCCCGTCTCTGTGACCCGTTCCCCTCCGGCCCCTACACCCCCTGTCCCCTTCTATCTTTAAACCCCTCTCCTTCAAACTCCTCTCCCCCCCGTCATAGCTCGGAAACGGGACCTTTCGCTCACCGAAGATGTTGACTCCGGTGGGAGGGGGCGAGGGGGGAAGGGAGAGAGAGAGAAAAAGAAAGAGAGAGAGAAAGGGTGAGAGAGAGAGAGAGGCAGAGAGAGAGAGGCAGAGAGAGAGAGGCAGAGAGAGAGAGAGGCCATGAGAGAGAGAGAGAGAGTGAGAGAGAGAGAGAGAGAGGCAGAGAGAGAGAGGCAGAGAGAGAGAGAGGCAGAGAGAGAGAGAGACCATGAGGAGAGAGAAGAGAGAGAGAGGCCGAGCGAGAGAGAGAGAGCGAGAGAGAGAGAGAGAGAGAGAGAGAGAGAGAGAGGCCGAGAGAGAGAGAGAGAGAGAGAGGCAGATAGAGACCTTTACCCCACTAGCGGTTAGCGGCGAACAGCTTGAGCCCTTCGAGCCTGCACCGCCATTCAATATGATCATGGCTGATCATCCAACTCAGTATCCTGTACCTGCCTTCTCTCCATACCCCCTGATCCATTTCGCCACAAGGGTCACATCTAATTCCTTCTTAAATATAGCCAATGAACTGGCCTCAACCCCTTTCTGTGGCAGAGAATTCCACAGTTTCGCCACCCACTGTGTGATTTTTTTCACCATCTCGGTCCTAAACGACTTCCCCCTTATCCTTAAACTGTGACCATGTGTTCTAGATCTTCCCCAACATCTGGAACAATCTTCCTGCATCTAGCCTGTCCAACCCCTTAAGAATTTTGTAAGTTTCTAAAAGATCCGCCCTCAATCTTCTAAATTCCAGCGAGTACAAGCCGAATCTATCCAGTTTTTCTTCATATGGAAGTCCTGCCATCCCACGAATCAGTCTGGCGAACCTTCTCTGTACTCCCTCTATGGCAAGAATGTCTTTCCTCAGATTTGGAGACCACAACTGTACGCAATACTCCAGGTGTGGTCTCACCAAAACCCTGTACAATTGCTGTAGAACCTCCCTGCTCCTATACTCAGATCCTTCTGCTATGAATGCTAACATACTATTCGTTTCCTTCACTGCTGCACCTGCATGCCTACTTTCAATGACTGGTGTACCATGACACCCAGGTCTCGTTGCATCTCCCCTTTTCCTAATCGGCCACCATTCAGATAATAGTCCACTTTCATGTTTTTGCCACCAAAGTGGATAACCTCACATTTATCCACATTATACTGCATCTGCCATCCATTTGCCCACTCACCCAACCTATCCAAGTCACATTGCAGCCTCATAGCATCCTCCTCACAGCTAACACTGACCCCCAGCTTCGTGTCATCCGCAAACTTGGAGATGTTGCAATCAATTCCCTCATCCAGATCATTAATATATATTGTAAATAGCTGGGGTCCCAGCACTGAGCCTTGCGGTACCCCACTAGTCACTGCCTGCCATTCTGAAAAGGATCCGTTTACTCCTACTCTTTGCCTCCTGTCTGCCGGCCAGTTCTGTATCTGCATCAATACTGAACCCCCAATACCGTGTGCTTGAAGTTTGCATGCGAATCTCTGATGTGGGACCTTGTCGAAGGCTTTCTGAAAGTCCTGATATAACACATCCACTGGTTCTCCCTTATACACTCTACTAGTTACATCCTCGAAAAATTCCATAAAATTCGTCAGACATGATTTACCTTTCATAAATCCATGCTGACTTTGTCCAATGATTTTACCACTTTCCAAATGTGCTGCTATCCCATCTTTAATAACGGACTCCAGCGTTTTCCCCACTACCGATGTTAGACTAACTGGTTTGTAATTCCCCGATTTCTCTCTCCCTCCCTTTTTAAAAGGTGGAGTTACATTAGCTACCCTCCAATCCTCAGGAACTACTCCTGAATCTGAAGACTTTTGCAAAATTATCACTAATGCATCCACTATTTCTGTGGCTACTTCCTTGAGCACTCTGGGATGCAGCCTATCTGGCCCTGGGGATTTATCGGCCTTTAATCCATTCAATTTACCTAACACCACTTCCCAACTAACCTGGATTTCACTCAGTTCCTCACGTCTCATTTGACCCCTGGTCCCTGCTTTTTCCGGCAGATTTTTTATGTCTTCCTTCGTGAAGGCAGAACCAAAGTAGTTATTCAATTCATCTCCCATGTCCTTGCTCCCCATGATCAAGTCTCCCGTTTCCGAGTGCAAGGGACCTACATTTGTTTTAACTAATATTTTTATCTTCACATATCTTTAAAACCTTTTGCAGTCAGTTTTATGTACCCTGCCAGTTTTCTTTCATAATCTATATTCCCTTTCCTAATTAATTCCATTGTCCTCCTCTGCTGGTCTCTGAAGGCCTCCCAGTCCTCTGGTAGGCTGCTTTTTCCTGGCTAATCTGAATGCTTCTTTTTTTTTTGACACGTTCCCTGATTTCCCTTGTTATCCACGGATGCACTACCTTCCCTGATTTATTCTTTTGCGAAACTTGGATGAACAATTGTTGCAGTTCATCCATGCAGTCTTTAAATACCTTCAATTGCACATCCACCGTCAACCCTTTAAGAATCAATTGCCAGTCTTTCTTGGCCAATTCACGTATCATACCCTCAAATCTCCCTTTCTTTAAGTTCAGAACTCTTGTTTCTGAATTAACTATATCCTTCTCCATCATAATGAAGAACTCAACCATATTATGGTCACTGTTGCCCAAAGGGCCACGCACAACAAGACTGCTAACTAACCCTTCTTCATTACTCAATGCCCAGTTTGGAACAGCCTGCTCTCTCGTTGGTTCCACTACATGTTGGTTTAGAAAAGTATCCCTCATACATTCCAAGAAATCTTCTTCCTCAGCACCCCTGCCAATTTGATTCACCCAATCTGTATGTAGATTGAAGTCACCCATTATAACTGCTTTACCTTTGTTGCACGTATTCCTAATTTCATGCTTGATGCCATCCCCAACTCCACTACTACTGTTAGGTGGCCTGTTCACAACTCCCACTAGCGTTTTCTGCCCCTTAGTGTTGCGCAGCTCTACCCATATCGATTCCACATCCTCCAAGCTAATGTCTTTCCTTTCTATCGCATTAATCTCCTCTCTAACCAGCAACGCTACCCCACCTCCATTTATTTTCTGCCTACCCCTCCTGAATATTGAATATCCCTGGATGTTCAGCCTTGGTCATCCTGGACCCATGTCTCCGTGATCCCAACTATATCATAATTATTAATAACTAACTGCACGTTCAACTGAGCCACCTTATTACAAATGCTCCTTGCGTTGAGACACAAATATTTCGGATTGTTTTAACACTCTTACCCCTTATGCAATTATGTTGAAAAGTGGCCTTTTTTTTATTTTTTAGTGTTAGAGGGGGGGGAGAGGGGGGAGGGGGATATATATACGTCTGTAGCTCGTTTCACTCTGCCCTGACTCTCAGTTTTAAGAAGGGTCTCGACCTAATACATCACACATTCCTTCTCTCCAGAGATGCTGTCTGACCCGCTGAGTTACTCCAGCACATTTTATCAGTTCACGTTCTCCACAGAGATCCTGCATGTCTGACCCGCTGAGTTACTCCAGCACTTTGTATCTGTCCACGTTCTCCACAGAGACCCTGCATGTCTGACCCGCTGAGTTACTTCAGCACATTTTATCAGTTCACGTTCTCCACAGAGACTTGTCTGAAGTTACTTCAGCACATTTTATCAGTTCACGTTCTCCACAGAGATGCTGCCTGACCCGCTAAGTTACTCCAACACTTTTTACCTGTCCACGTTGTTCACAGAGATGCTGCCTGACCCGCTGCGTTACTCCTGCACTCTGTTACTCAGTCTACTCTATTCCTGTACCAGGGGGATTCTTCAGGCTGGGGACGGGGGAGACGCACAAAATCTATTCCTTGGAGCGCAGGAGGGGGGGAGAGAAACCGGAGCGAACAGAATGATCCATTTATTGGGCGATCTTATAGAGTATACGGAGGACCGTAGTTGCACAAAATATAGAGGTACACAAAATCACCCTGTGCACAGACGGTGTGTGTGTGTAAATTTGTCCCTAGTGTGTGTGTGTGTATGTGTGTGTGTGTGTGTGGTGTGTGTTGTGTGTGCGCACGTGTGTGTGATGTGTGTGTGTGGTGTGTGTGTGTGCGAGTGTGTGTTATGTGTGTGTGTGTGTGTGTGTGTGTGTGTGTGTGTGTGTGTGTGTGTGTGTGTGTGTGTGTGTGTGTGTGTGTGTGTGTGTATGTGGTGCGTGTGTGTGTGTGTGTGTAGAGAAAGAGCAGACATTAAGAAGGGTGAGAATGGGAGATGAGAAGAGAGGGTCTCAGAGACGGGGAGAGGAGATGTGTGGGCCGGAGGGGAGCGGACAAGGGGGGGAAGGGGGGTTGAAGAGAGGGGAGGGGGCAGGGATTTGTACGTTGCAGCGAAAGCGGACCCCTCCAAGTAGCCGAGGCACATCATATTATCAGTAATAATTCTCAGCAAGGAACCCGCGACAGTTCTGCCTGTCACAAACCTGATCTACCGGTTGCAAATCAATTTCACCTCCACCGCACCCAACATTGGCCTGCATTCCATCACCAAAAAATTGAAAATATTTGAAAACAAGTGAGGATGGGATGGGAAAGGTCAATGTTGGCTGTGGTCGAGGTGACAAGTGTTTGACAAGCGGTACATCAGGTGGGTCCAGGTGAACAGAGCGAATAGTTTTAGCACAGGTGTTGAGTTTAGAGTTCGGGTTAAGTTTAAATTAGCTATTTATCTGCAATCCCCTCCCTCCCTCCTTCCGTGCACCCAACCTAACCACCACCCCCCCACTCCCCCTCCCTTTCCTCTCCACCCTCCATCCCTCTCCCCATTCCCTCTCGCTCGGAGTGGGGTAGAGAGGGGGGGGGAGAGGGGGAGAAAGAGGGCTGAGAGAGAGAGCTGAGAATGGGGGCAGGGGAGAGGAGGCAGATTGAGGGGGAAGGGCGTGAGAGGAGGAGAGAGTGGGAGCGTGAGAAGGGGGGGGAGAGAAATGAGAGAAAAAGGGAGGAGAGAGAGGGGAGAGAGTGATGGGGGTGTCGAAGGGGTGAGAGGGATAGGCGGAGAGTGGGTGTGGAGAGGGTGGAGAGAGAAGGTGGTGAGAGGTTGGGAAAGAGAGAGAGGTGTGGGGCAAATAGTGGGTGAGAGAGGGGCGGGTAGAGGAGAGAGCGTCACACACACACTAACCACCCCCCATCCAGACACACAAACACTGACCACCCCCTTGCTTATACATTAATATTCTCAATTCGCACCTTTTCAACCAATCCCTGCCCTATCCACTCACGGATGGCCCCCAACTCGCAGGCGTGTGTAGAAAGGGTGGGAGAGGTTGTAGAGAGAGAGGGAATAAAGCAATGGGTCAGATTCAGAGAGAGAGGGGCAGAGAGAGCGAGGCAGGGAGAACGAGAGATAGGGGAGAGGCAGAGAGACGGGCATAGAGAGAAGGGCAGAGACAGATAGAGAGGGGGAGCGAGGGGGAAGAAGGGGAGGGGGTAGAATAAACATAGAACCATAGAAACATAGACAGGTGCAGGAGTAGGCCATTCGGCGGCCCCTTTTTCTTTCTTCACATATCTATAAAATCTTTTGCAGTCAGTTTATATGTTCCCTGCAGTTTTCCATTTCCTAATTAATTCCATTGTCCTCCTCTGCTGGACTCTCAATGTCTCACAGTCCTCTGGTAGGCTGCTCTTTTTCTGGCTAATTTGCATGCTTCAATCGTTTTTTTGTTTTTGGGGGTTAACACGTTTCCCAGGTTTCCCTTGTTATCCACGGATGCATTACCTGCCCTGATCTATTATTTTTCCAAACTGGGATGAACAAATGTTGCAGTTCATCCATGCTGTCTTTAAATGCCTTCCATTGTATAACCACCATCAACGCTTTAAGAATCAATTGCCAGTCTATCTTGGCCAATTCACGTCTCATATTCTCAAAGTTACCTTTGTTTAAGTTCAGAACTCTTGTTTCTGAATTAATTATGGCACTCTCCATCCTAATGAAGAACTCAACCATATTATGGTCACTCTTGCCCAAGGGGCCACGCACAACAAGACTGCTAACTAACCCTTCCTCATTACTCAATACCCAGTCTAGAATAGCCTGCTCTCTCGTTGGTTCCTCTACATGTTGGTTTAGAAAACTATCCCGCATACATTCCAATAAATCATCTTCCTCAGCATCCCTGCCCTTTTTATTCACCCAATCTATATGTAACATAGAAACATAGAAATTAGGTGCATGAGCAGGCCATTCGGCCCTTCGAGCCTGCACCGACATTCAATATGATCATTGCTGATCATCCAACTCAGTATCCTGTACCTGCCTTCTCTCCATACCCCCTGATCCCTTCAGCCACAAGGGCCACATCCAACTCCCTCTTAAATATGGCCAACGAACTGGCCTCAACTACCTTCTGTGGCAGAGTATTCCACTGATTCACCACTCTCTGTGTAAAAAACGATTTTCTCATCTCGGTCCTAAAAGACTTCCCTTTCCTCCCCCTTATCCTTAAACTGTGACCCCTTGTCCTGGACTTCCCCAACATCGGAAACAATCTTTCTGCATCTAGCCTGTCCAACCCCTTAAGAATTTTGTAAGTCTCTATGAGATCACCCCTCAATCTTCTAAATTCCAGCGAGTACAACCCAAGTCTATCCAGTCTTTCTTCATGTGGAAGTCGTGCCATCCCAGGAATCAGTCTGGTGAACCTTCTCTGTACTCGCTCTATGGCAAAAATGTCTTTCCTCAAAATAGGAGACCAAAACTGTACGCAATACTCCGGGTGTGGCCTCACCAAGACCCTGTACAACTGCAGTAGAACCTCCCTGCTCTTGTACTCAAATCATTTTGCTATGTAGATTGAAGTCTCCCTTATAACTGTTTTACCTTTGTTGCACGCATTTCTAATTTCCTGTATGATGCCATTCCCAACTCCACTACTACTGTTAGGTGGCCTGTACACAACTCCCACTAGCGTTTTCTGCCCCTTAGTGTTGCGCAGCTCTACCCATATCGATTCCACATCCTCCAAGCTAATGTCCTTCCTTTCTATCGCATTAATCTCCTCTCTAACCAGCAACGCTACCCCAACTCCATTTATTTTCTGTCTACCCCTCCTGAATATTGAATATCCCTGGATGTTCAGCTCCCAGCCTTGGTCATCCTGGACCCATGTCTCCGTGATCCCAACTATATCATAATTATTAATAACTAACTGCACGTTCAACTGAGCCACCTTATTACAAATGCTCCTTGCGTTGAGACACAAACATTTCGGATTGTTTTAACACTCTTACCCCTTATGCAATTATGTGTTGAAAAGCGAGGAGGTCCCCTTTTTTTTTGATTTTTTAGTGTTAGAGGGGGGGAGAGGGGGAGGGGGATATATATACGTCTGTAGCTCGTTTCACTCTGCCCTGACTCTCAGTTTTAAGAAGGGTCTCGACCTAATACATCACACATTCCTTCTCTCCAGAGATGCTGTCTGACCCGCTGAGTTACTCCAGCACATTTTATCAGTTCACGTTCTCCACAGAGATCCTGCATGTCTGACCCGCTGAGTTACTCCAGCACTTTGTATCTGTCCACGTTCTCCACAGAGACCCTGCATGTCTGACCCGCTGAGTTACTTCAGCACATTTTATCAGTTCACGTTCTCCACAGAGATGCTGCCTGACCCGCTAAGTTACTCCAACACTTTTTACCTGTCCACGTTGTTCACAGAGATGCTGCCTGACCCGTTACGTTACTCCTGCACTCTGTACCTATCTTCAGGCTGGGACTCTATTCCTTGGAGCGCAGGAGGATGAGGGGCGATCTTATAGAGGTACACAAAATCACCAGGGGAATTGTTCGGGGAGACGCACAAATTACAAACTCTCAACTCAAAGCATGAACTAAATGTAAAATTAAGCGCGCAGTGATCTCCGGCAGGTTGGAGCCCGGGGGGAGAGAAACCGGAGCGAACAGAAACCATTCTTCATTGCATCCATTTGATTGATAGTTTCCCAGTTGTCCAGAGAGTGAGAGGCGGAGACCTGGCGCGGCCGCCGGGGTCACGGGCGCAGTTTGCCCCGGTGGTGCTGTGGATACAGGAGACGTAGTTGCAGACGCGGGTGTAGAGGCCGGGATAGTCTGTCACAATACACTCATACCCCCACGATCGCACTCCCTGGAGCACTCCGTTACACAACACTGCCCCGCCAGGATCACCCTGTCACAAGTACAGACGTGAGAGGTTAAATGGCTTCGAATAAAGATAGTAAATTGTCCCTAGTGTGTGTGTGTTTGTGTGTGCGTGTGTATGTTTGTGTGTGCGTGTGCGTGTGTGTGTGTGGCGTGTGTGTGTGTGTGTGCGCGCGTGTGTTTGTGTGTGCGTGTGCGTGTGTGTGTGTGTGTGTGTGTGTGCGCGTGTGTGTGTTGTCCGTGCGCGTGTGTGTGTCTGTATGTGTGTGTGTGTGTGTGTGTGTGTGTGTGTGCGTGTGTGCGTGTGTCCATGTATGTGTGTGTGCATGTGTGCGCGCGCGCACGTGTGTGTGTGCATGTTTGTGCATGTGTGTGTGTGTGTGTGTGTGTGTGTGTGTGTGTGTGTGTGTGTGTGTGTGTGTGTGTGTGTGTGTGTGTGTGTGTGTGCGTGTGGGTGTTGTGAGAAAGAGCAGGACATTAAGAAGGGTGAGAATGGGAGATAGAAGAGAGGGTCTCAGAGACGGGGAGAGGAGATGTGTGGGCCGGAGGGGAGCGGACAAGGGGGGGAAGGGGGGTTGAAGAGAGGGGAGGGGGCAGGGATTTGTACGTTGCAGCGAAAGCGGACCCCTCCAAGTAGCCGAGGCACATCATATTATCAGTAATAATTCTCAGCAAGGAACCGCGACAGTCTGCCTGGTCCAACCTGATCTACCGGTTGCAAATCAATTTCACCTCCACCGCACCCAACATTGGCCTGCATTCCATCACCAAAAAATTGAAAATATTTGAAAACAAGTGAGGATGGGATGGGAAAGGTCAATGTTGGCTGTGGTCGAGGTGACAAGTGTTTGACAAGCGGTACATCAGGTGGGCCCAGGTGAACAGAGCGAATAGTTTTAGCACAGGTGTTGAGTTTAGAGTTCGGGTTAAGTTTAAATTAGCTATTTATCTGCAATCCCCTCCCTCCCTCCTTCCGTGCCACCCAACCCCACCACTCCCCCTCCCTTTCCTCTCCACCCTCCATCCCTCTCCCCATTCCCTCTCGCTCGGAGTGGGGTAAGAGAGGGGGGGGGAGGGGGAGAAAGAGGGCTGAGAGAGAGCTGAGAATGGGGGCAGGGGAGAGGAGGTAGATTGAGGGGGAGGGCGTGAGAGGAGGAGAGAGGTGGGAGCGTGAGAAGGGGAGAGAATGAGAGAAAAGGGAGGAGAGAGAGGGGAGAGAGTGATGGGGGTGTCGAAGGGGTGAGAGGGATAGGCGGAGAGTGGGTGTGGAGAGGGTGGAGAGAGAAGGTGGTGAGAGGTTGGGAAAGAGAGAGAGGTGTGGGGCAAATAGTGGGTGAGAGAGGGGCGGGTAGAGGAGAGAGCGTCACACACACACTAACCACCCCCCATCCAGACACACAAACACTGACCACCCCCTTGCTTATACATTAATATTCTTAATTCGCACCTTTCAACCCATCCCTGCCTTTTTATTCTATCCACTCACGGATAGCCCCCAACTCGCAGGCGTGTGTAGAAAGGGTGGAGGAGGTTGTAGAGAGAGAGGGAATAAAGCAATGGGGCAGATTCAGAGAGAGAGGGGCAGAGAGAGCGAGGCAGGGAGAACGAGAGATAGGGGAGAGACAGAGAGACGGGCATAGAGAGAAGGGCAGAGACAGATAGAGAGGGGGAGCGAGGGGGAAGAAGGGGAGGGGGTAGAATAAACATAGAACCATAGAAACATAGACAGGTGCAGGAGTAGGCCATTCGGCCCTTTTTCTTTCACATATCTATAAAATATTTTGCAGTCAGTTTATATGTTCCCTGCAGTTTTCCATTTCCTAATTAATTCCATTGTCCTCCTCTGCTGGACTCTCAATGTCTCACAGTCCTCTGGTAGGCTGCTTTTTTTCTGGCTAATTTGCATGCTTCATCTTTTGTTTTGACACGTTCCCAGGTTTCCCTTGTTATCCACGGATGCACTACCTGCCCTGATCTATTATTTTTCCAAACTGGGATGAACAAATGTTGCAGTTCATCCACGCGGTCTTTAAATGCCTTCCATTGTATAACCACCATCAACGCTTTAAGAATCAATTGCCAGTCTATCTTGGCCAATTCACGTCTCATATCCTCAAAGTTACCTTTGTTTAAGTTCAGAACTCTTGTTTCTGAATTAATTATGGCACTCTCCATCCTAATGAAGAACTCAACCATATTATGGTCACTCTTGCCCAAGGGGCCACGCACAACAAGACTGCTAACTAACCCTTCCTCATTACTCAATACCCAGTCTAGAATAGCCTGCTCTCTCGTTGGTTCCTCTACATGTTGGTTTAGAAAACTATCCCGCATACATTCCAATAAATCATCTTCCTCAGCATCCCTGCCCTTTTTATTCACCCAATCTATATGTAACATAGAAACATAGAAATTAGGTGCATGAGCAGGCCATTCGGCCCTTCGAGCCTGCACCGACATTCAATATGATCATGCTGATCATGCCAACTCAGTATCCCGTACCTGCCTTCTCTCCATACCCCCCTGATCCCTTCAGCCACAAGGCCACATCCAACTCCCTCTTAAATATGGCCAACGAACTGGCCTCAACTACCTTCTGTGGCAGAGTATTCCACTGATTCACCACTCTCTGTGTGAAAAACGATTTTCTCATCTCGGTCCTAAAAGACTTCCCCCTTATCCTTAAACTGGACCCCTTGTCCTGGACTTCCCCCAACATCGGAAACAATCTTTCTGCATCTAGCCTGTCCAACCCCTTAAGAATTTTGTAAGTCTCTATGAGATCACCCCTCAATCTTCTAAATTCCAGCGAGTACAACCCCAAAGTCTATGCAGTCTTTCTTCATGAGGAAGTCCTGCCATCCAGGAATCAGTCTGGTGAAACCTTCTCTGTACTCGCTCTATGGCAAAAATTCTTTCCCTCAAAATAGGAGACCAAAACTGTACGCAATACTCCGGGTGTGGCCTCACCAAGCCCTGTACAACTGCAGTAGAAACCCCCCTCTCTTGTACTCAAAAATCATTTTTGCTATGTAGAAGAAGGTCCCTCCCTTATAACTGTTTTACCTTTGTTGCAAAGACCGCATTTCTAATTTTCCTGTATGATGCCATGGCCCAACTCCACTACTACTGTTAGGTGGCCTGTACACAACTCCCACTAGCGTTTTTCTGCCCTTAGTGTTGCGCAGCTCTACCCATATCGATTCCACATCCTCCAAGCTAATGTCCTTCCTTTCTATCGCATTAATCTCCTCTCTAACCAGCAACGCTACCCCACCTCATTTATTTTTTGTCTACCCCTCCTGAATATTGAATATCTCCCTGGATGTTCAGCTCCCAGCCTTGGTCATCATTATCTGGACCACATGTCTCCGTGATCCCAACTATATCATAATTATTAATAACTAACTGCACGTCAACTGAGCCACCTTATTACAAATGCTCCTTGCGTTGAGACACAAACATTTCGGATTGTTTTAACACTCTTACCCCTTATGCAATTATGTTGAAAAGTGGCCTTTTTTTTGATTTTTTAAGTGTTAGAGGGGGGAGAGGGGGAGGGGGATATATAACGTTCTGTAGCTCGATTCACTCTGCCCTGACTCTCAATTTTAAGAAGGGTCTCGACCAAATAAATCACACACTCCTTCTCTCCAGAGATCTGTTCTGACCCGCCTGAGTTACTCCAGCACATTTTTTCATTCACGTTCTCCCACAGAGATCCCTTCATGTCTGCACCCCGCTGAGTTACTCACACTTTGTATCTGTCCCACGTTCCTCCACAGAGACCCTGCATGTCTTACCCGCTGAGTTTACGTTTCAGCACATTTTATCAGTTTCCACGTTCTCCGCACAGAGTGATGCCTGGCCTACCCGCAAAGTTAACTCCACACTTTTTACCTGTCCACGTTGTTCACAGAGATGCTGCCTGACCCGCTGCGTTACTCCTGCACTCTGTACCTATCTTCAGGCTGGGACTCTATTTCCTTTGACGCAGGAGGATGAGGGGCGATCTTAATAGAGGTACACAAAATTATAGAGGACTCAAAATTATGTGTGTGGTGGGAGTGTAATGTGTGTGTGTGTGTGTGTGTGTGTTGTGTATTGTGTGTGTGTGTGTGTATGTGTGCGGTGGTGTGTGTAGTGTGTGGTGTTTGTGTGTGTGGTGTGTGTGTGTGTGTGTGTGTGTGTGTGTGTTGTGTGAGTGGTATGTGTGCGTGTGGTGTGTGTTTGTGAGAAAGAGCAGGACATTAAGTAGGGTGAGAATGGGTGATAGAAGAAGGGTCTCAGAAGACGAGGGAAGGAGAAGTGGGCCGGAGGGGGAGCGGACAAGGGGGAAAGGGGTTGAAGAGAGGGGGAGGGTGCATGGGAATTTGTACGTTGCCAGCGAAAGCGGACCCCTCCAAGTGCCGAAGGCACAGTCATAATATCAGTAATAAATGCTCGTTCAAGGAACCGCACTTCGTGCTGGTCCAACCTGATCTACCGGTTGCAAATCAATTTCACCCTCCACCGCACCCAACATGGCCTGCATTCCCATCACCAAAAAATTGAAAATATTTGAAACAAGTGAGATGGGATGGGAAAGGTCAATGTATGCTGTGGTCGAAGGAGTGACAAGTGGTTTGACAAGCGTACATCCTCAGGTGGGTCGCAGGTGAACAAGCGAATAGTTTTAGCACAGGTGTTGAGTTTTTAGAGTTCGGTTAAGTTTAATTTAGCTAATTGATCTGCAATCCCCCTCCCTCCCTCCTTCCGTGCCACCAACCCAACCACTCTCCCCCTCCCTTATCGCTCTCCACCCTCCATCCCCTCTCCCCATTCCCTCTCCGCTCGGAGTGGGGTAGAGAGGGGGGGGGGAGAGGGGATAAAAGAGGGCTGAGAGAGAGCTGAGAATGGGGCAGGGGAAGAGGGTGTAAATTTGGGGGGAGGTGGCGTGAGAGGAGGAGAGAGGGTGGGAGGCGCGAGAAGGGGAGAGAATGAGAGAAAAGGGAGGATAGAAGGGGAGAGGAGTGATGGTGTGTCGAAGGGGTGAGAGGATAGGCGGAGAGTGCGGTGTGGATAGGGTGGAAGAGAGAGGTGGTGAGAGGGTTGGGAAAGAGAGAGAGGTTTTGTGGCAAATAGTGGGTGAGAGAGGGCGGTATAGGAGAGAGGCGTCACACACACACTAACCCCCCCCATCCAGACACACAACACTTGACCACCACAACCCCTTGTCTTATACATTAATATACTTAATTTTCGCACCTTTTCAACCCATCCCTGCCCTAATCCACTCACGGATGGCCCCCAAGCTCGCAGGGCGGTGTTTAGAAGTGTGGGAGAAAGGTTGTAGAAAGAGAGGGGATAAAGCAATGGGGCAATTTCAGAGAGAGAGGGGGCAGAGAGAGCGAGGCAGGGAGAACGAGAGAAGGGGAAGAAGACGTAGAGAACGGCATAGAGAGAAGGGCAGAGACAATAGAGAGGGGGAGCGAGGGAGGAAGAAGGGAGGGGTGTAGAATAAACATAGAACCATAGAAACATAGACAGGTGCAAGGAGTAGGCCATTCGGCCCTTTTTCTTTCACTTATCTATAAAATCATTTGCAAGGTCAGTTTTATATGTTCCTGCAGTTTTCCATTTCCTAATTAATATCCAATGTCCTCCTCTGCTGGACTCCCTCAATGTCTCACAGTCCCTGGTAGGCTGCTTTTTTTCTGGCTAATTTGCATGCTTCATCGTTTGTTTTGACACGTTCCCAGGTTTCTTCCCTTGTTTATCACGGATGCACTAACTACCTGCCCTGATCTATTATTTTTCCAAACTGGGAGTGACATTGTTGCAGTTCAACCATGCTGGCTTTAAATGCCTTCCATAGTAATACCACCATCAACGCTTTAAGAATCAATTGCCAGTCTATCTTGGCCAGATTCACGTCCTCATATACTTCAAAGTTACCTTTGTTTAAGTCAGAACTCTTGTTTTCTGAAATTAAATTAGGGCACACATCCATCCTAATGAGAACTCAAAACCATTTTAATGGTCACTCTTGCCCAATGGGGCACGCACAACAAGACTGCTAACAAACCCTTCCCCATTGACTCAATACCCAGTCTAGAAGAATATCCTGCCTCTCGTTGGTCTTTTTTAGATTTTTTTTTTTTGGTTTTATATTTGGTGTTGGTGTGTTTTGTTATTGGTTACTTAGGTTTTTTTCTTGGTGTGTTTACGTTGGGATTTTGTCGTTTTTTGTTTTCTTTGTATCTTTCCCTTGGTATGTTGGTTTTTGGTTTTTGTGTCCGTTGGTATCTCGGTGGTTGGTTTTTTTCGTTGGTTTTTTAGTGGTTTTTTTTTTATTATTTAAGTTAAAAAAAGAAAAAAAAAAAAAGAAAAATTATAGAAACATTGAATAACTCCGGTAAACATTGATTTATTAACAATCTGTAAAAATGAAAGTTAAAATGAACAAAAAAATAATATATTAATTAAGGTTAATTATACACAAAAACCAATACACCATTAAGACCACTTACAATTCCACACCCCATCCCTACTAACTTCCCCCTCCGCCTCACAATATCTACCAACGCTATGCCGATACCCTACACCCCTTGCCCGCCAACTTAGCCCGTGCCCACTCACTGCTCCACCTCACGTCTCTCACGCGGCAACCATCAACTCATCCGACCCTACCAACATACAGCTGAAGTCCACCGGTCCCTCTTATAACCCCGGATCAGACCGCCCTCACCTCGTCTCTCTACCCAACCCACCCCTAGACGCCCCGCTTACTCTCGTCTCAGCCTCCCTGACCCACTTCCTCAACCCACAACTAAAAATCCACACGCCCACACCCAGAATTGAAACTACTAGCCTCACCCACCACCACCATACCAAGCACACCCGCAACCACCCCCCCCATCCCAAAAACAACCCCCCCGACTAACCAAACGCGAATAAGTTAACCCCTAATAAACAGAAATTACACAACCCTTTGAAGCACGCATTTCTAATTTCCTTTAAGAATGCCATCCCCAACCCACTACTCCTGTTAGGTGGCCTGTACACAACTCCCATGCTAGCGTTTTATCTGCCCCTTTGTTTTTTCGCACTCTACCCATAACGAATTCGAACCTCCAAGCTGATGTCCATCCCTTCCTATTGGCTCGTTCATATCCTCTCTCCTAACCAGCAACGCTGACCCCACCCTCCTTTTCCAATCTCTGTCTATCCCCCCTTAATATTGAATTATCCCTGAGGATGTTCACTCCCAGCCTTGGTCATCCTGGAGCCATGTTCTCCGTGATCCCAACTATATCATATTCATTTGTAACTATCTGCACATTCAACTCATCCACCTTATTAAGAATGCTCCTTGCATTGAGACACAAAGCCTTCAGGCTTGTTTTTACATACCTCTTACCCCTTATACAATTATGTTGAAAAATGACCCTTTTTGATTTTTTAGGGTTAGACAGGGAGAGAGGAGGAAATCGTCTATATCTCTGGCTTCACTCTGCCCTGACTCTCAGTTTGAAGAAGGGCCTCCTCCCTGACCCGTCCCTAGACTCCTTCCGTCCCACCCATGACCCACCACTCCCCCCTCCCCTTTCCTCCTCCCATCCTCCCTCCCCTGTCCCCATCCCCTCTCGTTCCTCCCTCCCTATTTGACTCCTCCCATTCCCCGTCCCTCTACCTCTCTCCCCGACCTCGCCCAGCGCCAGACTGTGCTAGGAAGAGCACAGGTGCAGTCGCTCGCCAAAGGCATACGCGCCCCAACCGCACACAGCATGAAGACCCTTCTGCTTCTCGTCTTCCTCGGACTCGCCGGTACGTGTACACCCCCCGGGCACTATTCCCCTTTGTCTCCCTGCCCCTACTCGGTCTCCCCTGCTGTCTCCCGTCCTCCCTCTCTCCCTTCTCTGCCTGCCCCGCTTCCTCTCCCATTAACCTACCAAACCTACCCCCCTTCTCTCTCTCTCCTACCCTCCTCTCTGTCCCCCTTCTTCGTCCGTCTCCCTTTCATGTCCCTTTCTCCTCTCCCCTGTTCCTCTCCACACCTCTCTCCCGCTCCTCTCCCTTCCCCTCTCCGCTCTCTCTCTCTCTCCCCCCTCTTCTTCTTCTCTCTCCCCATTCTCACCCTTCTTTCCCTCCTCCTCTTTCTTACCGCCACAGATCTCCCCACCTCACAATCACTCCCGCACTATCGTCACCCCTCTCTCCTCTCTCTCCATCGCTTCCCTTCCCCCTCTCTTCCATCGGTCTGAGCCCCTCTTTCTCCCTCTCTCCCCTACCTCTCCTCTTCCCCTCCCTCATTCCCCTCTCTCTCTCTGCCTCTCCTCTCGCTCATCCTCCCTCCGCTGGCCCCCAGCCGCTGGCAGTACCGTTTTCTCTCTCCCCCCACGCCCATCTGTCGCTCGCGACCCTCAACCAAGACGATGACAGAATGGTGAGCGTTCCGAGTGCAGTAAAGATCCGTAACCTGGATCGCGGTACCTCCACAACGATAATGATTGTTGCAACCAAGCGGCGGCCCTGATTCACCCCCGTTGGGTGTTGGCCGCAGACCCACTGTTACTAACCCGTATGTACAGAGGTCCACAACCCCCCTCACCCCCGTCTGTGTGTCCCCTTTCCCCTTCACACTGGCACCCTGGCCTGGAACTACACCATCGGGTGAGACTCCGGGACAGGTGACTGTGAAGGGAGGAGGAAGGGAGGGAGGTAGAAGAGGAGAGAGGGAGATTATAGAAGAGAGAGGGAGAGAGAGAGAGAGAAGAGCGAGAGATAGAGGGAGGGAGGGAGAGAGAGAGAAAAGAGAGGTAGAGAGAGAAGAGAGAAGAGGGAGAGATGGAGAGAGGGGGAGAGAAGAGAGAGAGAGAGAGAGAGAGGAGAGAGGAGAGAGAGAGCGAGAGAGAGAGAGAGAGAGAGAGAGAGAGAGAGAGGAGAGAGAGAGAGGGAGTGGAGGGGAAGGGAGGGAGGGAGGGAGAGAGAGAGAGGAGAGAGGTAGAGAGAGAGAGAGAGAGGATAGAGAGGGAGAGAGAGGGGAGAAGAGAGAGTGGAGAGAGAGAGAGGGGAGAGAGAGAGGAGGAGAGAGAGAGGGAGAGAGAGAGGTGGAGAGAGAGAAATCGAGAGAAGAGGGAGAGAGAGAGAGAGAGAGAGGGAGAAAGAGAGACAGAGAGGAAGGGAGGGAGGGAAGTGGTCAGGTTCTTTGGCTCTCTGATCTATAACTGGGGCGATGGATCCTCAAGCACGCACGCACGTCACTCCACGTCAAGCTCCTCTCTCTCTCGCTCTCTCTCTGCCTCTCCGCTCTCCTCTCGATTTCTCTCTTTCGTCTCTCTCTTCTCTCTCTCTCGCTTCTTTCTTCTCTCTCTCGCTCACTCACACTGCTTCTTTATCACTTTATATCTTCCTTTTCCTCCATCTTTTCTTTACCTTCGCTTATCTTTCCTTAATCCGCTCTTCTCCCATCAATCCCCTCTAATGTATAAGGACTGCCTCCCACCCTTACGCCTACCCCCCTTAAACAAGCGTGGTTCCCCACCCCCTCAACCCCGCCAGAGTGATCCCCCCACCCCTCCACCCCCGCCCGCCCCCCCGAATCCATCTCGCCTCATATCCCGACAGGTCATTCGCGCCCATCGAACATGTGTTCCGGAGGGACTAGAGGGTTCGCGCTGTGGGAAGAGGTTGACAAGCTGGGACTCTATAGCTTGGAGCGCAAGGAGGCGTGAGTGGTGATCGGTATTTCGGTATGTTCCGAAGGGGCTATACAGGTTCCGGTCTGGCCAGCAAAAGTGGGGACATTTTTCATCGCTGCAGAGGTCCATCATACATCGAAATACAATCGCTACACCAGGATAACGACATCATGTTGATCAAACTGTCCCAGCCCGCCGCCTTGAACCAGAATGTGGTCCCAGTTCCCCAGTCCCAAGCAGTGCGCCCTAGCGCCCCGTGCCGAAATTGTCGCATCGCGCCGCCATTGCCGGGTGAATTTCTGGACTGGTGTTAGGATGAGGGAGGGAAGGAGGGAGAGAGAGAGAGAGGAGGGGGTTAGGGAGATAGGGATGTATATATAGAGGGAGAGATAGAATAGAGCGAGAAGAGAGAGGAGGGAGTGAGGGAGAGGGAGGAGAACAGATATACAGAGAGAGAGACTAGAGAAGAGAAGAGAAGGAGAGGGAGAGAGAGAGGGGGAAGGTAGATAGAAAGCATAGAGATAGAGGGAGGGTGAGGGAGATAGAGTGTGAGAGGGTTGAGGAGAGAGAAGAGAGAGGGGGGGAGAGAGAGAGCGAGAGAAGAGAAGAGAGAGAGTGAAGGAGGGGGGTGAGAGAGAGAGGAGGGAGGGTGAGGGGAGATAGAGAGAGGGTAGAGAGAGGGGGGGAGAGAGAAAGGGGAAGATAGAGAGAGAGAGAGAGACAGAGTAGCGAGGGAGGTGAGGGTGGGGAGAGAGAGAGAGAGGGGGGGGAGAGAGAGAGAGAACAAAAGAGAGCGCGAGAGAGAGAGGGAGAGAGGGGAAGAGAATAGGGGAGAGGTAGATAGAAAGGAGAGAGAGAGGGGAGGGTGAGGGAGAGAGAGAGAGAGAGAGGAGGAGAAAAGAGAGAGATGAGAGAGAGAGAGAGGGGGGTGGGGAGCGAGCATACACAGGGGCTCTGTCACTCTGCGCTCGCTCTCATCTACTCTCATCTCGCTCTCTATAGTCTCTTTCTTTCGTTATTTTTGCGCGTCTCGCTCTCTTTTTTCTCTCTCTCTCTCTCCTCTCTCTCTCTCTACTCTCTGTTCCGCTCATGTCTGTGATATCTCCTTCTTTCCCGCCATATCGCTTTCGTCTGTCTACCCCTCTCCTCTTCTCTTTTATAGTCTGTCCGTCATGCCTTTTAAACCAAACTACCGAAAACCCCCCCTCCCGCTTCCGTGAACCATCCAGCTTCCGAGCAAGTGCAGTCAAGTAAGAGGCTAACGTTAAAATTACTGCGCACCCCTCTATGATTTATATACTTGCTAACCTAGAATAGACTACCACACCGCGATAAATGCCGCCCCAACCCCTGCAAGTACATACCCCCTCCCCTCGGCACCTGACACCTCCTCTCCCTGACTCTGAAACCCGATCCCCATCCCAACTCCCCCCCTCGCTAACTGCACCACAACCTCGTGTCGCTGCAGACACGACTAACACACACACACACACACACACACAACACACACACACACGACACACACACCACACACACACACACACACACGCACACACACCCACACACACGCCAACACAACACACATACACACACCCAACACACCACGCAACGCACACACACACAACACACAACACACACACACACACACACGCACGCACACCACACACCACACACACACACACAAACACACACACACAGTCACAACACGACACACACACACACAACGGGCAACACACGCACACACAACACACCACACACACCACACACACGCACGCACACACACACACACACACACACACACACACACACCACGACACAACGCACACACACACACACACGCACATCCACACACACACGCAACACCCAACACACTTACAAACGCACACACACACCAACACGAACACACACATCACACACACACACACACACACACACGCACACACACACACACAACGCACACACCCACACACACACGCACACACACAACACCCCCACACCCCACACAC